>JAXQKC010000071.1:0-198560 GCA_037042735.1 Aureobasidium sp. Y128-05A
CCATACATAAGCAGTTGAACGGCAGATTAGTACTACGGTGGGTGACCACGTGGGAATCCCTGCTGCTGTACGTTTTGACCTCTTTTTGCTTCGCGGATGAGACTGATCCTTCGGTTGATCGTATAGGCAAAAGGTTTTATTTTGCTATTCGCAGTGAGGTGTGCGGGAAACTCTTGAGATTTGTCGCCGTTCAGGTGTTCCTTCTCGCAAATCCGCACCTTAGAGGATCGAGAATTGACTCCCATTCACGGGGAGCTCGAGCTTATACATCGCTAATTTTCTATTATGGCGTCTTCTAGACCTTCGAAGACCTCACTGTACGATCTAAATCAAGTGCATGAGATTTAATTGCATCGATTGTAAGCCACGGGAAAATATGACCCGGCTGTCCAAGTGTCAGTAACGTTGGCATCGCGGAGACTCGATTTCAAAGATCTTGAAATTCGGATTTTGAGCTAATTGAGCTGTTTGTACTGTCACAGCTTGAGTACATGGTAGATACAAAACCAAAGCACTTCCGCACCAAGAATGATATGCTTCAGAGCCTGGTTCCGTGCACAATGTCGCAGACAAGTCAGATGGAGTTAGTCAAGGCTGTGACCCTGGACGCATCAAGCCTCTGGAGCGTATCATTTCGTACAGATGTTAGATCACCGTAAGAACACAGATGTCTTAGTGTGTCAGACGAAGAAAGACGAAGAATGACGCAGAACTGCAAGCTTAGAGATCAGATGATTCGCAGCCGGCTTTCTGCAAGAAGAAGGCCAGACACCTATCGAATAGACCAAACGCAATCCGAACTTGTGATTTCACATGATCCAGAAAGAGCAGTATTGTCAGACGGATCATGAGCAGCATGCCCCGTGAAAAAAAGGATGATTCAAATGGTGCCTGTAAGCGTGATGAGCCCGCAAGAAACCATATCGAAGCGAATTGAATGCTGAGCAGTCAATATCGCACAAGCACGATTGAACGTAATCGATCACGTCCGTCTACACGAAAGCTGGCTAGGCCAAACGCGCCACGGTGCCTGTCAGCTCTTAAGACGTACCATCTGGGAATCTGACCGCCCTTGATACCTGCATATGCAAGGAAGATGACCAACGCACATGGTATATAATCAGGTTGGTGCTAGATTGATGCCCCCTAGTCATCGAAGAAGACATTTGCGTCGACATGTTAAGATGCCTTTCAGGAAGTCGCATGTTTTGCATGCATATCGGGAGCCGTGCCGCCTCGGGAGTTCCTTGTCAGGCGAGGTAGTTGACTGCTCATTCTTCGTGCAAAAGTGAGTCGCGACCTGTGTTGCATCAACAGAGTCGGTCACATGCAGAAGCGCGAGTTGAACCCCGGTGAATGCTGTTGGGAATGCAGACCGCTTCGGTAGTTGTTGATCCTAGCCTGTCCATCAGACTTTCACCGAACTATTTCGCGGTCGAGCGGACTTTGTCAACATTGATGGAACGTGATGGTTGGACGACCTTCTTGTCGACTCAGGAGACCACATTGACGCGGAAGTTCAACCGGAAAGATAGCCACGGGAGTTCTATGGATATACTCGCCGCGTCACTCTGGGCTCTTGATCGTGATGGTAGTCTACATGTTCACTACGTCTGAAAAACGGCTAATTGATGCCTGTGCATACGTGTATGAATACCAGTAGTGCGAAGTCGACCGACATATCTTCGGCCGCTGGCATAGGAAACATCAGCAAAACCTGGGAAGAACTCCGATCTGCTGAGCATCTGCGGTATGAGTGACGTTCATGTTGTGCATATGTATCAACTGTTGCATCTGGGAGTTTCCGATAGCGGGAATTATCATCATAAAGAGGTACGAGTGCAATATATTCGGCTCGTTTCGTTGTCGGCTGAGCGGTGTGTCTTTGCTTAACAATGTGACACCGAGACGCGAATGGCTGAATAGACGCGATGGTCACATCGGCGGAAGAGGTAAGCGCGTTGCGCGTGAATATGCAACTGCCACAGATGTAGACCAAAGTTTACCGAGAAGCACCAGAAGAATACCACGCGGGATCCAGCTGAAATCAGGCTGGCATTAGTGATCCTTGGCAGTATGGACACTGTGTCGTTGACATAGAGTTTGCTTCTCGAAGCCTGCAAAATGTCGACCTTGCTGACATGATGTGCCAAGAATGTCAGCGAGGCGGCTGCACGAAATCTGCACTTCTGCTATCCCTGTCTTGTGCAACCCAAGTTGCCGGATCGCAGGGGTGAACAGATCACAACCTGAGGCAACTAGGGTGATGATGCGAGCGTGCTGCTGCGGACACAGCTACTCAGTCGTGTTGCAGCGTTGATCAACACCAGCTGATCGATATTTGTCGTGGGCACGGTGCATTCACTGGTACGCTATGCAGGCAATCTCGCGACTGGCAATAGTCGCGAGATACATCTTGCATGAGTGTCGAGATTCATCCGACCCACTGCCCAGGTTGTGGCGAGATTTCGATAATAGCGATGACCAGGTTTTCTTGGGTGATAAGGTGTCGCAGCAGGCTGCCAGGCACGCTCACAACAGGCTGCTGTCGCTGGCTCCTCCGAAGTACGGAGACGCAAAGGTTGTGGTGCAGGAAGACTGTATACAGACCAATAATCTAATTCCAGAGAACAGAGCAGCCTCTGGCAAGATGTTCACATATGGCTAGAACACTTTTGGAGCCGCGATTGTTGAAGCGTGAAGTAGTCTCTTACTGCATCAACAAAGAGCTCAGGTACACTGATCTGGTAATGGAGATGGAAACAAGAATTCTGAGAAGTTATTTCCGAGTATCGGAAGATAAGATAGATAGCCGGAACAAAGTAGCAGGTACTGAGAGGTGAAGCCGTCACACGGTGAACCAGCCCGCTTTGATGTCAGGCACGGTGGTAGCTCTTGCCCGATAACCATGAGCACTATTTGGAAACAAAATTCCCCGAGTGGATGATGGAAGGAGCCACTACTGTCAAAGATATGCAGTGCGAGTTGTGTGCAACCATTCTGACTTGCAAAGCCTTCCCGCATATGTCACCACACTCCTTGACAGCTATCTTGTGTCACAGCACTGTGGGCGTGATTCGCACCATCGAATTTATCTGTCAACAGTGCTCAACAGTGCCACGTCTGTGCCTGTCTGCCTTGTGTTCTGATCTTAAGAAGTCACGCCAGAATATGGTCTTTCCTTGAACGACCCTCCCACGAGTCACGACTCACCATTGGTAGAGATACCAGGATTGCCAACACGAACATGACGTTCGAGCAAGGAAATTAGTGTCTAATACTTTCGGAAAATTGATGTGTAGTAAAGTAGGCAGGAAAGAGTCGAATGTGACTGTCGATCATCAAAAAGAGTGAGCCCTAAAGGCAGCCCCAGTCTGTTATACAAAAATGCCAAGCCTCCATTTCATTCCACAGTCCATCAATCATCAAGCTCAGATCGCGTCTCGTTGATTTGCCGTGCACTGGCATTATACTGCACTCAATAATCATGCATATAAAGTTTTTAGCAATTTGGCTGCATAATATTGTTCGAAGATCATCAGAGACCGATAGGCTGTTGGTCAATCCGCCAGCCGCTAACCTCACTGGCCGCCTGGCTCATGGGCGAAGGCGAGGTAGACCAGTCAAGATATGGCTGAGTACTGTAATGTGGTCCAAGGAGACCGCGATTGTCGTCGATGTTGCTGTCTGGCGGAAAGGAAGTGGGAATGTTGAACATCTCTGCCGTGCTTCCAAAGTAGGACGACGAAGTGATGAGCGAAGCTTGCGGGAGCCTTTGCTGCAATGGGGACGCACCGACCTGAACAGTAGGACTCTGGTGGAGCTGGAGTGGGCGACGAAGGTTACGTTGACGTGCCGCCTCGGAAGAGGACGAATGGTTGCTCAGCGGAGAGGCAGCCATCTGTTGACGGCGGACCGATCTGCGAGTTGCCTGCCCACCCTTGGCACCCGCCTGAACCCGAATCGGTGCGGGATTGGGATTACGTTGCGTCTTGCGCTTGCTGTCTTTGCGATAGCGAGTAGTTGAGCTAATGCCGTGCTCGATAGCATGCTTAGTAAGTCGCCAGTAACTTGTCTTCTTGGTGCCTGCCTCTTGATTGGGCGGTGGTACTCTTTCGAATGCCTGCATCGTGTTAGTCAAAACCGACTCAAGGATCTATCAGAATCACTGACCGCGTTCATGGAGAGATTGTGGCGTACACTGTTCTGCCAGCCCTTGTTGCTAGGATCCTGAGCCTTTGAACTGTGAGTGCGAACCCATTCGTAAAGATCTTTGAGAAGCATGGTGTGATCATCTTTCTTCTCCATCAAGGCTTGCCTGAGCAATTCCGCATAGCAGGGATCTGAATTCTCCAGGCTGTCATCAGTCTCACCAGAACCCGCCAAACTGTCGATCTCGTCTGGCATAGGGGAGTCGGTCCATTGTCTGCGGCCATGCGCAGCTTCGTCTGAAATGCTCTCATACTCCAGGGCCGGCACATCGGACAGGGGAAGAACCTGGTTGTGGAAGGATGAGTGTGGACTGATACTGTCGAAGGCGACCAGATCATTGTTCGAGAACTGATCGATGGGCAAGGTTTCCTTGCTGAAAGCAGCTGGGGGTAGTGATGCCGATGGCGTACATCGGTTCGAGTAGTTCTCCGACATGGGTTGGGTTGGCAGTAAAGCGAAAGGCATGGATGCTTCAGCGAAGCGAGGCAAATCATTGACCCAGTAGTTGGGTATGCCTTGAGTGCTATGGCCTACATCGTTGACTTGAGCTGGTGTGAAGAATCCTGAGCCACATTCTTGCTGCTGCAAAGGGCACTCCGAAGCATGGATACTGTTAGAGCGGCAGTATTGGGAGATGGACAGCCGGTGAGTGCTGTCGACAGGCTGGCTCCACCAGTCAAATTGTGGATCGTAGGTCATCGCATAGGACATGGTGTAATGCTGTTGGGTATAGATTGATACTGCAAGCGCCAAGTGGAAGATGCGACAGTGTCGCAACGACGTGAGTCAAGAGCTTTGATGTGGATGAGGATGTGAAGTGAATATAACAATCTAAGACACGTAGTGTAATTGATTTGGAGCACCTCTTATGCAACGTGACAAAGGCTTGGAACCCCACGAGGCCTTGCGCGATGTGACCAGTCAGGGAGAGGCTTGACGTTCCTGCATCCAGTGATCAGACCGAACATGAAAGAAAGATCCCGCCGAGCATTTGGCACAATGTATGTCTATTTCCAACACGCTGTCCTGAGCTGGCTTGGAGAAGCGATCGGAGAGTGGTCAGATGCATGACAAAAAGCATTAGAGCCTCCTTGCTGAAGTTCCACAATGAACAGCGGATATATCTCAGCAGGGACACAAAGAAGGCTTGGACACCATGAAGCTAAAGCATCCCGTGATGGCGCAGGTCCATGGCACAGCTGATGGTCCTGGCGAGGCTCAATCACCAAGACGTGGAAAGGGTAACGTCCGAATATTCCGGAAGGCATATCCGTTACGCTGTGTGACATACTGGGCATGCAGGTGAGCGGCTACAAGCACCCACGCACTGTTCATCAGCACGAAGTTTAACCGATCTCCATAGTATGGCAAGTGTGTTCCTGAAGCAGGAACATCTGCCTGAGGAGCCTCTCTACATCACATTGTGCATGGTCACCTCTACTTGCCTTTCAACCATGTGAGGTATATCGTTTGACATAAAAACATCACCAATCTGTTTGCCGTCAGATAATGATTTGAGCAAGGCAAACTCTACACTACCAAGTATTTCCTGGAAGAAGTTTCGTCACCTCAGTCTCAGGAAATGCCAAGTGTATTCCTGTTCAGCCATTGGATCCATGAGCGCGGACTAGATGTTGTCAAAGCGGCATTGGATCTACAATGATGCTAGAGTTCCGGGTACAGACATGCATGAAGCCGAGCCCTGCAGTAAAGGCGTTGATGATACACATGTTTCGGACCAACAGGTGTTTCTTAGCGTGTATGATTTGGAATTGACATGCAAAGAAACGTGAATTTGTCGTCGTCTGTTCGTCCGGAGTAGTTGATGACAAGTTGACGGTATGGTCTGCCGAGAGATTGTTGCACAGCAATGCATGCCAAGCGCTCACTTTCTGTAATAGATTTTCTTGAATTGGAAGTGGAGTTGGAGGATGCCCTGTCAACACGTCAGAAAAGCTCATACTAATGCAATGTGTCATGCACGAAATCAAGCTGGAAATGCAGCAGCAGCTTGTGTATGCAAGAAAGCAGTATGTTTTCTGTCCTTCGTCAACCAGCATCCCAGCATGCAGTGCATTATGTCTGCCGTCGGTAGCGCACGGCCTGGTGCAAGGTGATGGTTGCTGGAGTCAAACAATAGCTGCGACCAACATCTCTGCACCAAATATGTATCATGAAAGGAGGAAATGACGACATACCTTGTCAAAGCTGCTTTTGAAACCACGTTCACGCTTTGCGCTGTAATCCCATTCTTTGTCAACAATACGGAAGGCGATGTCTTCATATGGTGGTCCAGCGACGAAACGAATAAGGCAAGTGTCCTCAGCCCCGGCAGGCGCAAAGGATTCGCCTCGCTTGCGACCGTTCTCACGCTCGATGCGAAAGGTTGGTGCTTTGGTTGTATCAACAAGGTCGGGATAGAAGATGTTGAACTTGTAGCCCTGAACGACCTTGGGTGGAAGGTTCTCATGGTCATAATGAGTCTGGTTGTACTTGTTCCACTCGTAGCCCATCTGAACTCTGTTGAAGTAGCGTGGTTTTCTCGGACGATACGTGTCGGCCCATTTTGGCTTTCCGGTCGAGACATCCTCCTCAGCGTTGAATGCTTCTTCGTTGTCGTTGAAGCCCCTCGCAGCCTCTCGGTCATACAATGCACTTGTGACCCTAGATGTATCGTCCCGCTTTGGTTCAGAAGACAAGGCGAGATCGGTGTTGGATGTTTTAGTGCCGTGGCGACTCGGAATGTAGCCGAGCTTGAGAACCCTACGTCTATCTTGAATCTGTATTTAAATCAGCTCGACAATTCAAGACTTCCTCGACACATACGATGGCCACATACCAGCTTTTGCTTGAAATCGTCCTCTTCCAACGAGACCAATGTTTTGTCTTCCGGATTCAAGCGTAATAAAGGTTCCGGATCCAAAGCAGCAGGTGATGCCGCATGTGGCGCCTTCTCTTCTGCAGCGGCGAGCGAGGAGGATTTCAGGCTTTCCCTAACCTTGTTGCGCAGGGCCGAAGCCTCTTGTTCTTGTTGCTGTCGCAAGGTTACCAGACGAGCACCCAGCACCGATTTAGACACCTGACGCAACCTGGCCATGGCCTTGTAGATGGAGAGGCTTTTGAGAAGGTTCTCCCAGTAATCAACGTCAATGTCGTCGTTGGACCTGAGCTTCGCTTTGACCTGCTTCTCCAAAGTCTCGAGCTGCTCGTGTGTCTTGGGCGCAAGCAAGCGATCGATCTCGGGGGTCACGGAAGACATTCCTCGTGCAGTCTGCAACTTGCCGGGGGCAGCGCGTCGCCTGTCTTTGCAAATGACCTTCATTGTCTAGCAAAAGAAGTTAGTGGGATGAGATAGCAACAAGGGTGGACTCCGGACGTACGTTCCAGAAGTCGCGATTGCTTCTGCTGTGCTCGAGGGCTAAGTAGGTATCGATTCCTTTGTCCAGTTCTTCTAATTGAATGTCGTCAAGGCCTTCGAAGACGCCTTCTGGATCCACGGCAGGAAGTTCTCCATCATCGTCGTCGCTGTCGTAACCGTCGCGAGTGGCATCCAGGGCACGAAGTGTGACTGCAAGAAGATCGATAGGGTCTGCTCTTCCAGCTCTTGCTCGAATGATGGCCTTCTTCTTGGCCTGCTTGAGCACAAAGCGGTCCTCGTCGGCAACCCATGCTTCTTCTTGGGCATCGGCGGCGGATCGTTTGGCTGGAATGCTAGATCTGGGTTGACCGCCGCGTCGCATGGCCCCGTGATCCATTGTTGGTATTGTGAATGTTTGCACACAGAGCACTCGTCAACAGTCTGGTGTGTTCCTCGAAACCGAATGAAATGGTTTATTCGAGAGCAAACAAGGTCTCGTTCTATTCTTGTCGCATCTCAAAACGCGCCTTCCCTCTGACGCGTGCCAAGAACAGTGAAGCTGTTTCTGCCAGCCCTCAGTTTTCCCCGGCCACCGACTTCCATTCCGTTCGTATTGCAAGGGACATTCTGTCTAGGCAGTGAGTCTTCTCATGACATGATTCTGCGATTTCAGCATGGGTACTGAAGGGAGATGGGAGCTTCTCAATCTCAACCTTGAAGGCTTACCCAAGCTCCTCGTCAAGTATGTCATTGGCGAGGCTGGCTACACTGTATCCATTACCGACCTCGCGAACATCTGGATCGAGTCTCTTGCCAATGTAGATATCATACGCAATGCCGAGTTGCAGAATTGCAGTATTAATCCTGGCAATGACGGGGGCCAATTGCGGATTTTACTCGAACAGATTCGCGACATCCTTCGTCACAAAGACGGCACTACTGTTCATCTTGCCCTGCAGCCTCCTGACCATCTGAAGCTTGCCCTGAGAGCCCCATTACCACCCCCTTTGCCTCCATTCGAGTGGGACATGGTGCTCACCAAAGCCACTTCAATCGAAGTGGTAACTGAAGTCATTTCACCTCTTCTCCTGCTTGCTCATCAACAGCAACAGCAGCTCAGTTTTCTGCTTGGTCAACTCAAGGACAAGGACCATGCTATGTCAAGATTGCTTGACAAGATGGAAGCCACAAACACCGATCTCGGGTCTGTCTTTCCAGGAGTATCGGCTGGCAGAAGCTCTCAAAAATCTTTGAAGAGAAATCATGTAGCCAATCGTGTCCCAGGACTTGCTCCTTTCCAGCCCGGCTCAGAGTTGCAACACAGCGGTGATGCACCCTCTACTGAGACACTCTACGCTATTCTCCGTGATGTGCCTGGTAGTATAACTCCCAGTACAACTAACACTTATGATGCATGGTGGCAGAATATGCCCAGCCAGCAGGAAAGCATAGAAGTCAGTGTGCCGATGCCTTCGGTTCTAGACGACGACGAAACGGACGATGATTTGGATTTCCAAGTAAGACGAACAGCATCATCAAAAGCTTGACTGACGACAATTAGACACAAACGATACCAGAGCAATTGCAACGGCAAATGCCTGCTAACATATCCTCTCCAGTCCGCTCATCTAGACGCGGACAAAGGCATATTTCTGCTAATGACGATAGCACAGACGACGGTCGCGTCACGTCGTCTCCACCTCTTCCCCCTGCTCTTCGACACTTTCGTCTCGGCCAGACAGAAACCCCTGCACCTGACAGTCCAAGCAAACGCTCGAACACACAGACGAGACGCATTGGAGCAATAGGAGCCCGATCTAGCTCTCAAGCTCTGCCAACCTCCTCACCACCAAAGCCACCTGCAGATGTCGCAAGTGAGCATGGCTTGAGAACAAGAACAATGTTGTCGCCAACTCCGTCGTCAATGTTGCCTCCTCAGAGTCAGGTCTCTCCTTCGAAAAGACGTAGACTTGGAGGAATTGGACGCGGTAGCTCACAGATGCAGCATTCCCAGCCATCACTCAGCAGATGGTCATCACAGGCTCCGCCTATCCTTGAAGAGGATCAGCAGAACAGTACCAATCTTGATCTAGGATTCACGTCCACAGCTCGTGAGAGCCGTGAGGTTACGGCTGAAATTCGACAAACCCGATTAAAGCGCAAAGCTAGTGAGGACAGGGAATCAACACCAGAAGAAGAAACATCGGCAGACAGGGCTGATAGGAAGAGGCAAGAGCTGAAACAAAACGAGAAGTCAAAAGCGCCTGTCAAGAGGAAGAGGCGGTTCTAAGCTAAGTAAGAAATATAACATGCATTGCAACAAGCTCTGGTATGGCTATTACATGTGTGTCTGTGAATGCATCAGTCTCGTGAAAGCATCAATTGAAAGTTGCATGTGTTTTCACTCTCACTAGACTCCGCTTCGGTGACAGATCGGCATGCATTTTCACAGTCAATCACCGCGGCGATCCGGGCACCGAGGTGGTATATCCCGATGTTGATGCGCAGGTTGGGAGGTCTTGACGATGCGTTTGTGCTTGCCTGTTTGTCTTGTTATTTGATCGCCCACCACGCGAGCTAACCGATACAGACATACATCATCATCAAATTTACAGCCATTGTTAGCTGAGCTCTCGAGGCCATGTGCCAATATCAGTACCATTATTACGGTTATTGCCAGCACCAGGAATTTATTCTTGTCAAGCTTTGTGAAGGCGCCACCACTCTAGCTCACTTCGACAAACACCAGCAAAAACACAACACAGAAGGCGCGATTGTCAAAGCGCTTCCCACTGACACAACACCCGCGTCGCTGCGCACAGCCGAACCCAACTTCTGCACCACAGAACCATCCATTGTTTTGACAGGACAAGTTGAACATTCTATCTATCAATCGAGCATCATCATACACACCATAGTGAGGTTCGTTCCCCCATGTAATCGCACTTCTGAACTGCTGAATCTGACATGTTCCAGCGCCATGGCCCCCGGCACAAACGAGATGAGGTTGGTGTCCATCATTGTCTAGCTGATTTGTACACCCGAGTTGCTGACTATGGACAGCGACCACGATCAGGAATTTGCCCGGGAAGCTGAACGCCGCTACAACGATATCATCAGCGGTGGAAGACCTCCTGCCTACTACAAGGCCATCGAAATCCAACTGCAGCAAGTGCTTGACAAAGTCCGCCAGCTCAGTGACCCTAGCTCTTCAGCAGCTGTGAGACTTCGACAACTCCATGAGCACAACGACCAGTCATCGAGTCAAGCATCTTCAATCAGTCCTTCGACCCCCGACCAGGTGCCTCTTGAGAACTTTCCTGCGCTCTCGCTCACGATTGTCCCCCGCGGCGATACTCCAACCCAATCTTATGCAAAGGTGGTTAAGGAATCTCTCCCGCACCAACCATCTGTTGTCGCTCAAGTTTTCGAGCTTCGGGATCCAGTTGAATCTCGAGCAGTGTCTCGCGCCTCCTCCAACCAAGATGAAGACGGCGATTGGTGTGTCGTTGATCGCTCAGGCCGTGGCCCTCGTTCACAGAGACCGCGTGCCCTTGTCACTGAACGACATGCACGCAAGTCAATCCCAAAGGCATGGATTCAAACGAACGAGGATGCCCAGGCCATCCAATCTACAATTGAAGATGCACCTCTCGCACCTCACCCAAGTCCCAACAAGCCTCCACAACGCACTGCGCGCGCCAAAGGCCCTCATACTCAGCTTGCTCAAGCCCAGGCCATCTCACTCAAGTCCAAGCCCAGCAAGCCCACTTTGACCAAGTCGACAGCATCGAAGACCCCAGGTTATGCCTCACCCACAAAGGCCTCCACGCATCGCACTGTTGGAACTTCCGAATTTGCCAGATCTCCTTCCCCTTGTAAGCCCAAATCCGTGCGCGCCGACACAATGTCCAAGACAGCTATTTCTCCATCGGAGCATAGCTCGCCCACTCGATCTACTGCATCGGCAGTCTTTGATGCTTCCCGTCGCAAGGTTCTTCCTGCGCATGGCAAACACCTCGCGAGCTCGACCCCGTTCGGTCTGGATGGAGCGTTTGACTTCGATCATTTCAGCACGTTGCAGGCTTCTTCTGGTAACTCTGTGCGTCCAACAAAGAAGGCAGCAATCGGTCTGAGAATCAATATTCCAGACGCTTCCCCCAGCTTGCCTCGTCCAGGTAGTCCGTCTCGAATTCCTATCGCTGTCCCATCAAGTAGTCCAACCGCGGACTCTGCGCCTGTAACTCCTGACTGTATGGTTGTACAAGCTGCCGTACCTGCTGAAGCTGACAGAAATGCTGTCAAGCCTGTCGATAGGGCAGCCATACTTGAACCTATCAGGAGACGTCTATCAAGTGCTTCATCTACCAGCCAACGAAGATCAAGTGCTTCTTCAACCGAACGACCACGCACAAACTCTGGAACCTCGCAGTCGAGAGAGATGACTTTGGTCGAAGAAGATCCCAAGGATGAGCACATCATGCTCAACGACTTGGAGACAGTCATTGCACAGTCAAAGACTCAACAGCCATCTAACGATGTTGCTTCTCTGACAGCTTCTCTGGAACCCGCGTCGGCGCTGTTGCTCGACACCATCAAACAAACTGCCGAAGCTCATGCTGTTCGACGAGGCAACAGTCAGATAGCAAAATCTGTTGCCCCCATGGATGAAGCACAACAAGCAAGAAAACTGCATGAGTTTCAAGTAGCCTGCCGTTCGCAACACATTTCCTGTGCTTCTTCACCAGAGAAAGACCCAGCAGTGCTGAGATGCGGTCCAGTCAAGGCTGATACCTCAAAAGGCAAGACAAGATCCACGTCTGGCCCTCCTAGATTCAGTCTGCGTGCTACTGCTGCTCACTTCATTCCTTCACCTCATTCAGAAGATGGGCGTGGGCCATCGAGTGCACCTGAGCCTGCATTCGGACTTCCTCTACAACCTGTACTTCCCAGTCTCGTTGCACCTGCGCTCGGATTCGTACCACCAGTTCTACCTACACTTCTTCCAATCTGTCCATCGATCCTTCCCATGGCAGTTGCTGAGGGGGCCCCCCAGCAGCTTGCAACTCAGTGCCCTTCGGCTATCGATGGCTATTCAAGCTGGATACCTGAGGAAGAGTGGTACGACCTTCCCTCGGAGGCCAAGGCAGCCATTCTCAGAGAGCGCAAAGAGCGTAGATCTAGCTCTGCTTCATCTCCTGGAATTTCCTCAGCCATGTTTTCCAACTTCACGACGAGTCCATCTTTGTCCTCGCTTGGCCCTGTCGCCGACACAAGCATGAGTTTCTACAAACCACAATGGGACTGGATGAACCCTGAACATAGTGGGGTCAGATTTGGCAGGGCACCTCTTCCAATCATGCCTGCCGCTCAAGATAATGTCTATCATCGCAGGGGCTGGGACGTCAAATCTGCTGCTCCTGGTTGGCGCTATGGTTGGCGCGGCGGCGATGGCCTGGAAATCTCGTTCAAGGGAGACGGTCCAGTTGCCGAAAGAAATCCTAACGCGCCAGTCAACTTCAACGAGTACAATACCGACGTCTACGGCAAGCCTACTAAGAAAGGCCACAAGTATGGTGACCGCCACTCTTTTAAGAGAAACGGAGGTCCACCCAATAGTCGTGTCAGAGAATGGGCCAGGAACGCAAACTACCCTTCTATTCCCTGTGGCAACTTCGAGGTCATCCAAGCTACAGAACATCTGCCAAACTTCTCTGACGCATGGTGTCACAGTTGCTTGCCTGCACACGTATGATAGGTGGCTGCAGTCATTGACTTGCTGCGAACGAGCGCCGTATGTTACGTTTTGTCTCCTATGTTTATTGTTTATTTGAGAGTATCAATGGAAATGAGGAGTGGGGTGAGGTTGAGTGATGGAGATGGTCCCGAATACTGCACATTGTATTGCTGCTGGTTCGGAGGATGCGTGGATTGGTTCTCTGTTATCGTCCCGTCGTCTCAGACATTATTTTTTCGAGATAGATTCTCGATGGTATCACGTTCATGGCATTGACAGATCTTTGACTCCAAGACAACATGTGACGACAGTGTGTTGTTAACAGCACGAAGTGATTGTTATGCGAATTAGTGACGGTTGTGAAGCTTCGCGGAGACGATTTGCCGAGAAATGTGGAGAGAATCGAGGATGCGAGTCTCGACTTTTGACGAGAAAGATCTGCGGAGCACGTCGCGTGTGTTTACAATAAGTGGTCTAACATGACAATGGATGCATCAGATCCTCAATGGGGACACGTTTGTGGAAGGGATATGGTCTGGTGACCTCGATGGCATGAATCAAAGAGCGAAACTGGAGTGGGAAAGGCGGTTTGATACGAGCGGGATGGGACAAATGATCGACATGCAAACACGCCGTCGCCCCTTTGCTTGGCCCTGCGGTGTGCGGGCAGGCGCATCCGCCATCCGCATCTCGCATTGGCCCTGAACTCTGACTTATTTTTGTCTCTGACGCCAGCAATCAGGCAATACGACCCTCGATTTCATTCTTTTCCTTCTTGTGCCTTCGCTCTATTTACCTATTCTTAATCTCAGTGCAACTTCTGGACATTACTATACTGCCCGACAGCATCATTCGCTTGTTGTCGCCACACGCCCGCCTTTACACAAACCAACTCCTAGCGGCCGCGTGATTACGACGCCTCCCCCTTCTGCCTTGTCCACGACGCTGCTTCAGCCTCCAACCGCACCGCTTGCTCGATCGCACACAACTCCATACGTGACGCAGTCCTGTGACGCGGAGAAACACGAAAAATGAAGACGATACACGCTGTGGCCGCCTTGACCGTGGCAGCGGCCTCGGCCGTTCAGGCCATGATTACTTGCGACGCAAACAACCCTTGCCCTTCCAGCTCACCCTGCTGTTCTTCCTACGGATACTGCGGTGTTGGCGCATACTGTCTGGGAGGATGTTATCCCAAGGACTCGTTCAGCATGGATTCTTGCATGCCTGCACCTGTCTGCAAGTCCTCCGACTACGATTTCACAAACATGGATGGCTTCATTGAGAACACGGAATATCTTGGAGACCCGTCCACTGGCAATTGGGTCTTTTCTGGAAACCCTCTGATGTACAACAATGAGGCTGTGTTGCTCACCATGACCGAGGATTCATCTGGTACTCTTTTGAGTAGCACCCGCTACGTCTGGTACGGCAAGATGAGCGCTACCATGAAGACGAGTCGAGGCGCTGGTGTCGTTACTGCTTTCATCATGATGAGTGACGTCAAGGACGAAATCGACTTTGAGTTCATTGGTACCGATGTTGAGAATGCTCAGAGCAACTACTATTTCCAAGGAATTACTGATTGTAAGTCATGCCAAATTGCTGCATACGTGAATCACGACTAATACAGCTGTAGACGGCAACGAGAAGAACCTTTCTTCACCCAACACTGACTCGCAATGGCACACTTATACTATCGATTGGACGCCTGATTCTCTCAGCTGGGAGGTTGATGGCCAGGTCCTTCGTACCCTGAACCGCAATGAGACCTACAATGAGACCGCTGGCCAGTACCACTACCCTCAGACTCCTTCCAGAGTTCAATTCAGTTTGTGGCCTGCCGGTAAGGCTGGCAATGCTCAAGGTACCATCGACTGGGCTGGTGGTGAGATCGACTGGAACAGTCAGTACATGCAGAATGGCTACTACTACGCCATGGTCAAGGATGTCGTAAGTTTTGACTCTTCACTATCATTATCATACATAATACTAACGGGATCTTACAGACTGTTGACTGCTATAACCCTCCTTCTGGTTACAACAACCAAGGCAGCAAGTCTTATTGGTACGAGAACAAGTATGCAACCAACGACACTGTTGTCATTGGTAATAACAACACCATCTTGTCCTCTTTCCTTGCCACTGGTGAGAACCCTAGCAAGGGTGCCAGCTCTGCTTCGACTGCTACTGCTACCAAGGGTGGCAACAAGTCTTCTGCTTCATCTTCTGCAACTGCTCAACCCGAAACCATTCCTGGTGTCTCTGGTGGTGGTTCGCGCGAGTCTGGCAGTGATGTTAGCAGTGGCTCTTCGTCTTCTGGCAACAGCGGGTCGTCGAGCTCTTCCAACTCAGGCTCCTCTGACTCGAGCTCTTCCGGATCAGGATCCAACTCGTTCTCACAAGGTCTCGAGACGGGTAGTGGCACCAACGACGGTAACAGAGTTGTTGCAGGCAGTCTTGTTGCGCTTGTAGCCTTCTTTGCTGCTGCCATGATGCTGTAAACAAAAGGAATGGATGGGATGTTATGATTTCAAGGCTCTTTTCTTGTCAATACTGCTCGCACTTGCTGCTACTTTTGCGTTTCCTTTCATATTCATATACGACCTAATTGCTTGGAGTGGTTGAGTTGCATAGAGCGATGCATTTGTTCATTCAATCAACAGCATTCTTCTGATTCAAATGACTTCCACTCTGTGCCATTTCACAAATCAACGAAATCCAAGACCAGTAGTGAATGCAGAAGTAGTTAGAGATGGATATGCTTCACTTGATGCTCAAAAGGTCAATGTTGTATGCACTGACTCGGAGCCGGAAAAACAATGTTCCTGAAAGAGCGACGACGCACAGGCCCCAAAAATCGTGAAAAGGTAGGCTTGGCGTCGAAAATGGCTGCGGGCTGGGTGAAGCTGCGTGGGCTTTGACGAAGTCGAATTTCTCCCGTTCTCGCACCGCCGAACGTCGTCGTCTTCAGTCCCATTTTCTTTTCGACATCCCCCCACCTCACAACACCGTCACCATGGAGAACGAACGCGGAGAGCTTGTCGACCTGTACGATTCCCCCATTATCCCATGATTCTCGCCCTCCCGCCGAGCAGAGCGCGCCCTTCCTCCTCCCGAGAGCCACAGAAAGAGACATAAGAGAAGAGGAAGACAAGGACATACAAAGGGCTGACATATCTCGAATCGTGCAGTTACGTCCCCCGCAAGTGCAGCGCCACCAACCGCATCATCAAGGCCAAGGACCACGGCTCTGTTCAGATCAGCATCGCCAAGGTCGACGAGAACGGCAGATTCACTGGCGAGACTCAGGCCTACGCCCTCTGCGGCTTTGTTCGCGCCATGGGCGAGTCCGACGACTGCATGAACCGCCTCGCTCAGCGTGACGGCTACCTCAAGAACGTCTGGAGCGCCAGCCGATAAGCGTCTCGCTTTGACGAATGGGGCTTTTTGTGTGAGGTGAGCGACTTTTTTCCTGGACACAAATCATTCAAACAACAAAGTGCTGATGAAACGCCGACGAAAAGGACATGAAACAAAAACACCATGGCATCACGGAGGACCCAAGTGCTTTTTTAAACATGACAACGGGGACTCGGGAGTTTGGGGTTTTTTTCCCTTTTGCTGGCCTGTCGGTTATATCTCTAGCTGGCGGCTGGTTTTGCGCGCGCGCCCAATTCACCTCCGACAGAAAGATTACCCTGGCTGGAGGAGATTTGCAACCTACGCGCAAAAAAGCATATTACAAGACCACGCAAAATACCCCTTCTCGACTGTGCTTGTCAACGAAAAGAAAATGATATTTCCCTCCCAAAACACAATCAACCAACCAACCTACACGTCTCGTATTTCTTGTGTCTTCCGTTTTTGGACTTGCCCACATGCGCCAACCATATTTGCACAGTATATTGTGTTCACCTTTCTCGATTGCGGTACTCTGTCTTGTCGTTTTCATGTTCAACTCATCTGGGATGCAATTGGCAAGTACAGGCTGAATCTTTAGCTCTCTCATTTCTCTGTCACCAATGCACCGTGACTTCCTCGTTCGACAACCAAGCATTTCCATCTCATGTCTTCATTCGCTCCTACCCCTCCACACCGTCCTTCCTCCTCCTGAGCTCATTTACTCTCTCACCTCTGCCTTCCCTTCCCTCTCTCTCCTTCTCCAAACCAGCGACACAAAACCCACACGCCTCGTGCTTCACTCACTTCCATGATCAATGAGGTTTGACCAGTGGGAGTAAGAAAGACTATGGGTTTTTGGCTGTTTTTTGTTCAGAACCCTTGCTCTTTTTGCCAAAGTCGCTAGATTAAATGCTGAAAAGCAACTCCTTTTGTAAGTTTGCGGCCGCTTGAGGGATATGGTCGTTGATACAGATACGGGAGGTACATATTTCCATACAACTTTGTCTCATGTGAATGTAAATACTGGTTCTTGGTTGTCTGTTTTTGCTTGTTCTTTTCTCCGGCTTCTTCGTTGTTGGTCATGTTTTCGTGATGCACCGGTCTTCACGTGTATTGCGCTGTCGGTGACATGTTCACAGTAAGTCTTGCTGGTTTTGCTATTTGGAAGTCAGCAGATATGTCCCCTGCACGTGTCAAGGTAACAACGCATAATATAGCACGAGACCTTGACAGTTATATACATCTGAACATGGCACGCATCAACTACGTGGCTGCCACGTTCTATATTGCAGCAGAGCACACAACAATAATCTGTATAAAAGAACCATTAGATCTTCAATGTTAATCTAACCACTTCAACAACCAATTCTCTACAAACACACAACCACATCTGACTTCAACAATGTCGTCCTTTGAACTCTCCAACCATGTCGAAGCTGGCAAACAAGATGCCAGAGATCTAGTCTGCAGCCTCAAAGCCCTTCAACAGAAACTCAAAGACACAGAAACAAACCCCATCATCCACCAAGACCTCAATATCTGCATCTTCAAAGCTCAAGAACTGGCTACTGAATCCTTTCTCTTCATCGACAAAGAAGCAAACAAGTACGTTTTACGTCCTACCCAAACCCCTTTCTTTTTTCTTTTTGAGTCTCCCTTAGTTGATGTTGTGAAACCACAGTGCAAAGAAAATGGCAGACTTCCTCACTACCCGCGCAATCTCTGAAGTCGTGGGCAGACTGGCAGATCAAGCTCGCACATACTATCCTCAAAACAATCTTGCTGTACTTATCTTGCGTTTTTACTTTGAAGGCTCCAACAACACCTTCAATCGCAAAAACCTAGAAGCTAGACTCAAACAAGCAGACGAAATCGGTAGTCTGGGTGACTATCCTTGGACTTGTGAGTTTGAGGATGTGTTGGACAAGTATAGAGTCAAGGTTGAGAAACTGGCGTTGGAGTTTGTTGTCGGAGAAGCAAAGGAGATGTTTGAGACTCAGGCAATGATGTGCTTTGGTGTGGAGGATGATTGAAAAGTTGAAATTGACATGCAAGAAGATCTATCGGATTTGGGTATTTGCGATTTGATCAAGTTTGATCTGAGCCATATAATGAAGTGGCCAGAAAATGGACAAAAGTCGGCTTCAGGTCAATCAGAGGTTTGGAGTTGTTGTTATGGATAACTGACTTTTCTTCCAATGCTTCGAATCTCACACGGCCACACATGAAATTCACTCTACCTAATCCTCGGGTGTTAGATATGGGAACTTGATGAGCATAACAGACATTGCAAGGCGTCGAGCGCAGAACAAGAAAAAGTCTTGATTATGGCCAGGGTGATACTGACAGCAAAAATGGTCTTGGACACCTTAGGATTCATGAAGGTGCGAAATGCAACCAAGTGAAGAAGACCGATAAGAATATGCAAAAGTGTGCTTCTCTATTCATTCCCCTACTGCAATTGAGATAGCAGTTACGACCCATCATCTTCCCTGTTTCTCGATGAATGGCTCAGTCTTATGACTTGCTTGTGCTCCCTGTTCCATAAGACGCCGAGTGAACCCAAAAATCAAATAACAAGCCTCCTGTCCATCATACCCTGGAGAAACATTTGCGACAGTCCATTAAAAGATCCACCCATATCTATAATGAGCAAACGATACTCTAAGATAACAAACTCTGATCAACGAAACCACTCTTCATAACAACCTTCTCTGACAAACCAAGCAAAGAAGCGCTCTGCATGATATCAAAGATAGAGACCTGAGCACCAGCACGCAGGGCAAGAAGATTGCGCAACTCAACCGCAACCAAAGAATCAACACCAAGATCTACGACAGAGCTTGATGGCGAAATCTCCGCTGCATCCAACATGAAAATGTCTGCGAGCTTTTGCACCAACGTCGAAGCAACGACATCTGCGGCCTCGCGTAGGGATGCTGCTGCCATCATTGCAGCGCCGAGATCGCTGGACACAGTCTTGACGGCTGAGTCTGAGGCAGATACCTTTGGGCGTCGAGGTATGGACCAGAAGCGAGCGTCGTTCGAATTGTCGAGGTTTGTGCCATTTGCACCGAGCAGCATTTGGTTCTGAGGTGAAGATGTGATTGCGGATTCGAGGGCTGCGAGGACGTCTTCCTCGTCTAGGACGTGGAAGCCTTGTTTGCGCAAGCGTTCCAGTTGGTCTGCGTGCTCGACGAGATAGCCAATGTTCTTGATGACACCGAGATCAATGGTCGCGCCGTGCAGACCGTTGTTGACACGGTATCTTGCCAGCGCATCCTGGTACGTGTTGCCCGCTGCGTAATTTGCTTGGCTGACGGTTCCAGCTACGCCAGCGAGCGAAGACAACATGACAAAGAAGTCTACCTCTGCATGATTGAATAAGTTGTGGAGATTCCAGCTTCCTTGTATTTTTGGGCGGACGGCTCTATTGTAGCTTTCGATGTCCATTTTCTCTACAACGGCGTCCTGGAAGCAAGACCTCATTAGCAAAGAGTACACTAGAGTGAGATTTGTGCTTGAAACTTACAGCGAGGACCATAGCACCTTGTATGACTCCGCGAATCTTGGGCATCGTCGATTCGTATTCAGAGATCGCAGTCGACAGTGCTGCGGCGTCGGAAACATCACAAGCGATTGGTGTCACAACTACCCCAACAGAAGCCAATTTCTCGATAAGCGCGCCAGAACTGCCGTTAGCTGTTGCACTCCTCGAGAGTACAGCGATATGCTTTGCTCCGTGGTCGGCCATCCAGTAACAGATAGATCGACCAATACCACCAAGCCCACCTACGATGAGATAAGATGCTTCGGACTGCAAGCGCATCATGCCACGGCGTTGGATGACCTTCAAAAATATCAGAACATCAAGTCATGGCAATCGCTGGTGGGAGAAAACTTACTGGAACTTGTACCCCGGGCTCTACCGAGAGCACAATCTTACCGGCGTGCTTTCCAGCCTGCATGAGGCGGAAAGTCTTCTCCAGATCAGATAAAGGATGCGATTTGACTGGCTCAATGGTGCGGATCGAGTTCTGCTGCAGGAGTTGCATCACTCCTCTCAGAGCTCTGTGCGTCTGCTCAGGACGGAACTCTTCAAATTGCAGCAGATCGACTGATGAGAAAGTCACGTTGCGGGTAAAGGCCTCCATCTGCAAGAAGTTATTGGCTTCGAGGTCCTTTTTGCCGAGCTCAACGAAGCGTCCGAATTGAGCGAGAGAGTCGAAACTGGCTTGTAGAAGAGCACCGGATAGATGGTTGATCACAACGTCGACACCACGGCGTTTCGTCATGGACATCACCCCGTCTACGAAGGAGACGTCGCGACTAGAGAAGATATGATCGTCGGCAATACCGAAATTTTGCTTGATCAGATCTCGCTTCTCTTGGGTGCTGACTGTCACAAAGACCTCAGCACCTACATGTTGGGCAAGGAGTACAGCAGCCTGTCCTAGGCCACCAGAAGCACCATGTATCAGGACGCTGTTGCCGGCTTCGAGATGACCAATGTCGAACAAGGAGATCCAAGCTGTCGCGAAGGCCATTGGAACAGAAGCCGCGTGCTCAAAAGACATAGAATCAGGTATCTGCACAGTATTTGACCACTCTGTGCGCACGACGTTCGCAAAGTGTCCTCTGAGCAGCGAGGCCACACGATCTCCTACCTTGAACCCTTTGCTGGCTGCGACTGAGCCAACGCGAGTGATCACACCAGCACACTCAAAGCCGAGGATGTCATTGTTGAGCTGACCCATGGCCGTCATGACGTCTCGGAAGTTGACACCGAACGTGAAGGGCTTGATCTCGACGTGATGTTCCGGTAATGGCCTCTCATGCTGATCATTGTCAACGAAAGCTAACGTGTCCAATAGACCAGGAGTGCCAATGCTGAGACGAATTGATCGATGCGGTTGATCGAACATCTCGGAGTTGGTGATGAGATCGTCTCCCTGGGTTCTGAATAGTTCAGTATTGCGAGCTCCGTCTTTGTAGTAGCGAGGAACGAGAATTTCTCCCTTGACCTCAGCATATTCAAAGTCTGTCAGTGTCTTGGACATGTCAAAGACAGTTTGATACAGCTTCACGAGAATGTCGGTTGTCGTATCAGACCATGCGTCGCGACTGGGATCGAGATCGATATTGACAACTCTTTTCCCAGAGTATTCTTCTCTGATGACACGAGTAAATCCTAGACTGGCACTGGCAGAAGGATCGATCACATCGATACGACCACCCTTAGTTACCCACAGCATACTTCTGCATTGAGTAGCCATGGCCCTGATGCCAGCGAACTGCTCAGCGGTCGGGGCTTCTAAGGCGTTTCTGCCGAGTTCGCCTACGAAAACACAGACTTTTCCTTGAGCATCGACGGAAGCGATATCCTGCACAGTCGGTAAGCTGTGAGTCAGGGCTCCGAGTCTCTGCTGGAGCAAGGAGATCCATGCGTGAGGCGCGGCTCTTCCGTCAGTAACTATAGTGACGTCAGTGTCGAACGCAGCAGGCGTAGTAGGGCTGGCCGTGGCCATGATGGTACTGAAGTTGTACAGGTCATCATCAGCACAGTCGTGAATCTCAATGTCAATACCGCCGAATCCGGTGTTACGCAACACACGATCCCACATATTGATGGACAAGGATGGACTGGAGTGTCTCTCTTTCTCTTCACTGAGCCACCAACCAGGAAGCAATCCGAAGATCATGAGCAATGCAAGAGGGTCTTGAGTGGTCTCGAACAAGAAGAGACGACCATTAGGTTTCAGTAGCTTCCTTACATTGCCCATGGTGTGTTCCATGTTTTTCGTGGCGTGAAGCACTTGGCAAGCAATAACAATGTCGTAGGACTCTTCTTGGAAGCCCTGCTTGGCGACATCGTCCTCGATATCGAGACGCTTGAATCGCATGACATTTGGCCAATCAGCAAACTTCTTCTTTGCAGCTTCGAAGAAACCGTTGGAGATGTCAGTGAAGTCGTACAGGTCGGCCTGACATCCAGTGTCAGCGACCTCAGATCCGAGAACGTCAAGCACATGCTTGGTGGCACAGCCAGTACCACCACCAATCTCGATGATACGAGCACGCGGATTCTTGTTGATGGCATGTTTGACCAGCTGAGCAAACTTCCTGCTAGAGCGATCCCATTTTAGAGCACCTTCGTAGTAGCGGTTCAACAAGCCATCTTCCATCATGAGTTCAAGCGGTGTGATCTCATGACGAAGCATCGCTAGCAAGTTTGGACCTAAGTGACAGATCATCTCGCCGTCAACACTTTCAGTGCGCACCTCGGCTGCAAGTCTGGCACGGACTTCGGCAGAGTCGCCCAACCAAGTTGAACTGTCTGGAGCAATCTCATTGATGGTAGCTCTGTTCAGCTGCGCCTTCATCCAAGCCAGGTATTTCGCGTGATGCCACTCCAGCTGAGCGATGTCGTCCTGTGTGAGTGCAGCCACCGCATCAGCAATGTAATGCATAGAGACACGTGCGAGTTTCAGCAGGATTGCTTGCTCAACAGGCTCGGCCGGTGTTTCAAGCTCCTGTTTGATAGTCTTGAGATCAACCATATCGAGATCCCTCTTCCATTCGACACCAGCGAGCTTGTCGAGATCGTGTACATCGGTTGGCTTCTGGGTCAGTGCTGCGCCGATGGACTTGAAACTGAACCCTTCAATTGCGACGATAGGAGTGCCATCTGCGGTGACCCCCTGGGGGAAAAGCGAGATGTCTGCAGTGTAGCCATCCATGTTTGCCGTTTTGATGTCACTGTAAGCCTTGAGCTCGCAGTGGGCTTTAGCATACGGATTCTCAAGTAGTCTGAGACTCTTGATGGTGTGAGGCACGAGAGGCTTAGACAACTTGAAGCCAGATTCCGGTGTGGCCATGTAAGCACTGTAGGAGGCCTGGAATAGCGTGTCTAGAGTGGTCGGATGAATCGAGTGAACATGCTCGTGCTGCTGAGGCATAGTAGCTGCTGTATCTGCAACCTCAATCGTCGTGAGTGACTTCCTTTTGCAAGTGCGAATAGATTTCAACCCCTGGAAGTTAGGACCGTGATGAATACCAGTCAATCGGACTGTGGAGTAGAAGTCTTGAACATCAATTTGTTTCCAGTAGTCTTCGTCGCTTCCGAATTCGTCACATTTGCTCTTCATGGAATACGTGTCGCTTGGAGTAGCACCTGTAGCACTGATCATCTCGCATTCGGTTAAGATGCGACCCTTACAATGCTCGAGCCATTCGCTCTCAGAGTTGACAGAGCAGAGTGTGAAGTCCTTCCAGCCATGAGCAAACAAGGCTTTGTTGGTGCAGGGTGCCAACGTCAGTTGCACTTCCACGCCCTTGGGGTCATCAGGAACCAGAAGAGCTTGGGCCATATACACGTCGCGTAACTCATAACCAAGAACCCTCTTGTTATCGTCGCGCGCGAGCTGGCCAGCCGCTTCGATGGCCATACATAAGAACCCTGCGCCAGGGTAGATGATATCGGTCTGAACCACGTGGTCAAACAACCATGGCACATCAGCTAGACGTATGATGTGGCGCCAGGCGGGTGCAATAGTATTTGTACCAGGGACAAGAGCACCGAGCAAGTCGTGAACTTCATGACGACGTTCGCGCAGCGCCTTGTTCAGCCTTGGCTCGCCCCAGTGTTTGACCGCATGATTCCAGGGGTAGTGTGGCAGATCGGGAAGAACGCGAGTGGTCGAAAGTCGGCCGAAGGGGAAATTGATTGCCTCCATGTTCATGGGGTAGCCAGCTTTGATCAGATTGCACGCCAAATCTTGCATCGTCGTTATTGCGTTGCTCTTACGTACGAGAGTGGGCAAGTACACAATGGTTGACGATTTGAACTCCGGCTCCGAGATGATATCCTGAATTGGACCGGAGAGCGCAGCATGAGGGCCAACCTCAATGACTATATCGACGAGGCTCGTAGTACTGTCGGCAGTTTCGAAACACATGTTCTTGAAGGCTTGAGTGAAAGAAACAGGCCGAGTAAGACTGTCGACCCAGTGTTGTGCACTGCTTATGTGGCAGCCGTTAGACTCGCGCTTACCAGTGGTTGGAGAGGAGAATATGACATCGTCCTTCATGCTGTTTTGAGGCTTCATCACACGATCGAGCCACGCGTAGTAAGGCGCAGCGATGGCTTTCATGTGATGAGAATGGTAAGCACAGTCAATCCTCAAGCGACGCGCAAAAACGTTGTCTGCTTTCAAGAGGCTTTCGAGTTCTTCAATCGCGTCATAGTCACCCGATGCTGTAATACTGGTCGGACTGTTGTAGCAAGCGATCACCACACGTCCCTTGGTAAGACGTTCGAGATAGGTCTGGCCCTCTTCTGGGCCTAGGCCGATAGCGATCATGCCACCCTTACCCAGACCAGGAACCTTTTGACCGGCATGCTTAGCCCGAGCGAAGCAGATATCCATGGATGTGCGCATTGAAATGGCTCCAGCAGCATAAGCGGCAGGGATTTCACCACTGGAATGACTGGTGACTGCAGCTGGGTTCACTCCCCAATCCCTGAGCAACTCGACCAGCGCAATCTGGACTGCAACGCTTAGTGGCGTACTCATGGCCAGTTCATTGACGAGGGATGTCTCGGCATCCCTTAGCAGCTCCTCTGTAGACCAAACCATCAGCAGTTTACCAACAAGACAAGATTCTGTGGGCGCCACAACGTACCTAGAAGCGACCACTCAGCGCCAGCCTGTTGCAAGTATCGATCGCAGTCCATGATGGCTGACTTGAAGACGGGATAAGCTGCGATCAGCTCACGACCCATGGCGAACCACTGAGCGCCTTGACCGGTGAACACAAAGCCAATCTTGCGGTCACCACTCAACGCTTTCTTTGGTTTCGATTGAGGGCTCTGCAAGACACTTGACAAATGAGCAATGCTTGAAACAGGCATAGCTACTCGCCAGGGGAAGATGGTGCGCCGCTGGCCTAAAGTGTAAATCAGATTATCCAGCAGATCATGTTCGCCAGTAGAAACAGCTGTATCCACATATTTCTGGAGATTCGAAGCCATATTGGATACGGCTTGCTCGTCTTTGGCACTGAGCATAAGGATGCGCGAATGCAGAGATTCGTGCCAGCCGTTGAGGGCCGGCTCGGATTCTGCAATGCTCTTGTGAGTGCCCAGGAAAGAAGAATAGCTTTCCATGATAACATGGGCATTAGCACCTCCATAACCAAAGTTGTTCACTGAGGCTCTTCTAATTCCGTTAACGTCAGGCCATTCTAGCAGCTTCTCCGGTACCTTGATGTGTCGCTCATCAAGTCTTAGCACCGGATTTGCTTGTCTGAAAGTTCCGCTAGGAGGAATCTGCCCTTTCTCCATCGCAAGGGTGGTTCTGATGATCGATGCCAATCCTGAAGATGTTTCTGTGTGTCCAATGTTGGTTTTGACAGAGCCGATGAACAGAGGGTCCTTGGCACATCTGTGAGGCGAGAAAACGGAGGATATAGCAGAGATCTCAAGGGGATCACCAGTTGGGGTACCTGTATCACAACATGGTCAGTAGTTTTGGGTGGCCACGGTCAGGGATGGTCAGCGTACCTGTGCCATGAGCCTCGAAGAACCTCGTCTCTGCAGGATCCAATCCGGCCTTCGAGTATACCTCACGAATGAGTGCTTCTTGCGCTAGCGCGCTCGGGGCCGTTATCGTCTCGGTCTTGCCATCTTGATTCAGACCTGTGTTACGGATGATTGCGCGAACAGGATCTCCGTTTCTCAGTGCGTCATCCAAACGCTTGACGATGATGGTGGCAGAACCCTCTCCACGGCCATAACCGCCAGCGCGACTATCGAAAGCGAAGCATCGACCTTCGGGCGAGAGGAAGCTGTTGCCATGTCAGCAAGCCTGCGTTGGCAACCAGAACGCAACATACTGCAAAGAAGACATGGTGACAAAAATGTCGGAGTTGACCATGACATTGGCACCACCAACGATACTCATGTCGCTCTCGCCTGTTCGCAGACTCTGACATGCCTGATGTAATGCAGTAAGAGTAGTAGAACAGCCAGTATCAATGGCCATACTGGGACCTCTCAAGTCGAAGAAATGCGACAGTCTGTTTGCAGCCATTGCAGCCCCGACACCAAGCATTTGCTGGCGAGGCAGAGTGAGAGGATCACGCAGCTGTGCATCCTGATAGTCTCTGAAAAAAGCACCGGCGAACATCGATGTGTTGGACCCGGCGACATCCTCGAGGGTGAGTCCGGCTACCAGATAATCAGAATTGCTTATGCTGACGCTTAATCGGCTTCTATCACATACCGCTCTCTAAAGCTTCATAAGTCCCTTCGAGCTGCAATCTGTATTGAGGATCCATACACTACAGGATTAGTTAATCATCGATAGCTTGGAGTTAGGTTCCAGCGAGCGTACCGAGGCAAGATCTGCAGGAAAGCCGAAGAAGGCGGCATCGAATTCAGCGATATCGTCTCTGAGGAAGTGGCCGCCAATAACATTTGTCTGACCTAGATTAGCAGGTGATCCTCGACTCGGTCATGTCTACCATCGGGCATTGACATCGCACATCGGCATGGACATACAGTTTCGGCTCGCTCGCCGTTGGGGTGATATACACCTTTCAGATTGAACTTAGAGGCCGGCACCTCGCTCCATGCTGTGCCACCCTCGGCTGAAAGCTTCCAAAGCTTCTCTGGATCTGTTGCGTCACCTGCAAAGCGGCAACTCATGCCAATAATCGCTATCGGAATTGGTTCCATCTTCAGATTCTTTGGCATTGAACGCGTGTACGTAGATGAAGGTGGACACGACAACGGTGGCTAGAATAGGTTAAGTCAAATTCAGACAGTGTGGATTGAAGCTCGTTGAAAGCTGTTTGATTATCAGAGAGCTGAACGAGCGTCCTTGTTATGAACGACAGCGCATCAGTGTCGGTGAAACTTGACCTTACAGTAACAGCCACAAAAGGCTACTGGTCAATGAAATTGGCAGTAGATACGATGCTGTCCGACATTCTGAACACTCTGAACCGAGACAATTAGTCCGATGCGTCGATAGTTGTATATCAAAGGCAAAAACTAATACTCCGGATCGTTGAGAGGTCAGATGCTCGAGCACGTGAGGAGTTATCGGCGATATCAGACGCGCTGGCTAGCACAAGAGATGTGTTTACAATGCCGCGGTGCAGTATTGGTCTAGCGATTGCATCCTTTCCTGGTTCGACGTGGCAAGCCAGAAGTGTTTTCGCGGTAAGACTACTAGCAGAACGCTTGTGTAGACAGATTATTGTCGCATGGCTCGTGACGATCGATGCTCGAACACCTGCGGAACCGCCAATAAGAGGGCAATCCGGCGATGCGAGAATGCATGCAAGTCTCTTGAGGTATGCATATTTGCATGTGTCGGCATCGAGCCAAGGAAGGAGTGAGTGCTCGAGCTCTCATCCAAAAAGGGTGTGGATTTCGTGTCTTGGCGTGAACTTGTCCTCGCGTCCGCGCTGTTTGCTACCTACCTTTACCACCTACGAATACAAGCATAAACACGCCTCAAAGACTACCAGCGTTGCTCGCAACCTGTCATGCTGCTCTCTAGCCATTCAATTATGGCCTCGCTAGGTCTATCATCCTTTGATGCGACGTGTCGTACGCGGTTCGAAGGATGATGCTCCGTCGCGTCTCGGAGTTTCTCGTCGCGCAGGCAGAGCCCTGGGTCGATAGTAGGGCAATGGTCGCTGCTACATGATGGGCCTTCCTGCGGCCATTTGGCTACTGATATGTTCTATCCCATCGACTCATCGTGACAATTCAACAATCATTGCAACCCAATCATGGACAAGAAGCTTGTGTATATCTTTGGCTCTCAGGCTCTTTCTCTGACTCATGACGATGTCGCGAAACTACGTACTACTGTCAACAAAAACTCAGGTTTGCGATGGATTCTCCAGATTGTGGAGGAGTTGCAGTTTATTGTCGAGGATTACTCTAGCGACACAGCCAACTCTATACCTCCTCGCGTGTTGGCCAATGCGCGGCTTCTCCGACAATTTCTGGCGTCTGATATGCTTGCAGCCAACCTTCCAACCTCGCTGCCAAATGTCATACTTACTCCTTTGGTAGTAATCGGTCATTTGATCGAGTACACACTGTTAGTTGATGCGAAATCGACCGCTGACGTTCCTCCAAGCGAAGCTTTTGGTCTTTGCACTGGACTGCTCAGTGCTTTCGCCATCGCAGCGAGTAAAGATCAAGAAAGTCTTATCAAGTATGGAGCTGTGGCTCTCAGACTTGCGGTGCTTATTGGTGCCGTCGTGGATGCATCTGAAGGTCCCGACGCTGCTGGACCCTCGAGGTCTTTTGCTGCAGCGTGGGCTAGTACCTTAACACAGGAAGACATCTTGCAAATCGTCGATACAATGCCGGATGTAAGGCTTCTCATTATCAGATACAGGCTATCGGAGTGAACAAATCGCTGATCGTGCTACCAGACATATCTGGCGGTTGTATACGACGAGTGTCGTGCCACCATCACCACATCGGCCGCCGATGCAGCAGAAGTCCTGAAGAATATGCAGGCCGTCGGTGTATCAACGACCGAATTGGGATTCTGTGGTCGATTTCACTGGACAGGACACAATGAGGCGTTACAATCATTGCTAGCCTTTTGTCGCGAAAGACCAGAGTATCATTTCGCCAGTGTCGAAAATCTCAACTCTTTCCCTCGATCCAATCAGAAGGGTGCCATCAGCACTTCACAACAGCTGCACGAAGTCGCATTACAATCATTGCTTACTCTGCAGCCGCAATGGTTTGATGTTCTCACAGAAGCTACTGAGTCCATGCCTTCTGATGACGAGTTCCTAATGATAACGTTTGGTGCAGAACGCTGTGTTCCTCCGACCCTTGCGCCACGATTGCGTAAGCAGGTGAAACAGGCTGCAGAACTTATCAGCCAGAAAGGAGCAGTGCACTCGATGCAAGAACAGCAGATTCCCGACAAAGATGACGACATTGCCATCATCGGCATGTCTTGTAAGGTCTCAGGCGCGGAAGATCTCGAAGAATTTTGGGATATTCTCTGCAAAGGAGTGTCGAGACATCGCGAGGTTGGAAGCGAGCGATTTGACTTTGAGAGTCCCTTCAGACCGCAAGACACCAGACGCAAGTGGTTCGGCAATTTCATCGATGACTACGACAGCTTCGATCATAAGTTTTTCAAAAAGAGCCCACGCGAAGCAAGTTCAACCGACCCTCAGCAAAGGTAAGTTTTTGATGTGTGTTAGCGGTTGATCACATGCTAAGTGATCCCAGACAACTCTTGCAGTCTGCCTATCAGGCCATACAACAGTCTGGCTACTTCCGGAACCAAAAACCTGACAGAAACGTTGGGTGTTATATTGGCGTATGTTCTGTGGATTACGAGAACAATATCGCTTGTCATCAACCAAACGCGTATTCTTCCATCGGCAACCTTAGAGGATTCATCGCAGGAAAAGTCAGCCATCATTTCGGCTGGACCGGACCTGGCTTGACAATCGATACTGCTTGTTCGTCCTCTGCTGTTGCTATTCATCAAGCCTGCCAAGCCATCCTTACGGGTGAATGCAACGTAGCGCTTGCTGGTGGTACGCACGTCATGACTAGCCCTGTATGGTTCCAAAATCTTGCAGGTGCATCTTTTCTCAGTCCTACTGGATCTTGCAAGCCTTTCGATGCCGCTGCAGATGGCTACTGTCGAGGCGAAGGTGTCGCTACTGTTGTGCTTAAGCGACTATCTGCAGCGATCGCTGATGGGGATACTGTCTTCGCCACGATTGCTGCCACGGCTGTCCAACAAAATGAAAATTGCACACCAATCTTTGTCCCCAATTCGCCTTCTCTCTCGGACCTTTTCCGCAAGGTCACAACTCGAGCGCAGTTACAGCCGGACCAGATCACGGTTGTAGAGGCACACGGCACTGGGACTCCTGTAGGCGATCCTGTCGAGTACGATAGCGTTCGCGAAGTGCTTGGTGGTCGTAAAAGGACTTCGGATATCGCACTAAGCTCAGTCAAAGGTCTGATAGGGCATCTTGAATGCACTAGCGGCGTTGTTTCGCTTATCAAGATTGTTATGATGATGCTTAAAGGAGCCATTCCTCCTCAGGCAAGCTTCAAGAACATGAATCCGGCCATCCGTGCTCTACCATCTGACCACATAAGAATCCCAACCACGGTCCTTCCTTGGCAAGCTAATGTCAGAGCGGCCCTGATCAACAACTATGGAGCGTCTGGATCGAATGCCTCGATCGTCGTTAAAGAGTCAAGTATCCGGCAACTCCAGAGAACGAATCGTATGGCACATCGATATCCCTTCTGTTTCTCTGCACTCGACCACAAAGGCCTTGAGAGATATCTTCGGCGTGTTCGCTCGTTTCTTGAACGTCATAAGCTTGAGGCCTCGACCAATCTGCTGGGCGACATGTCATTCAATGTGTTCCGCGAGTACAACTCAACTTTGTCTGAGCGCCTCATTCTAACCGCAAACTCTATTGATGACCTTGACCATCAACTTCAAGATTTCGAGCAGAAGTCTCCGAGCAGCGGGACTGTTCCTCTACCGAAAAGACCTGTGATTTTCTGTTTTGGTGGACAGAGCTCCACCTTCGTGGGCTTGGAGGAAGAAATCTACCACCGGAGCAATTTATTGCGGAAGCACCTCGATATCTGCAACTCTGCCTGTATCTCTCTGAAGATGGGCAGCATCTTCCCCCAGATTTTTCAACGCAGTAGCATTGGAGACTTGGCTATGTTGCATTGCCTCCTCTTCTCTCTTCAGTACTCGTGTGTGCAGTCTTGGATTGAGAGTGGAATTGTTCCCACGTCTATAGTCGGACATAGCTTTGGGGAGATCACTGCACTTTGCGCATCTGGCTCACTTAGCCTCGAACATTGCTTGAAAGCTATCATTGGTCGTGCGAGGGTCATCGAACGCTTATGGGGGCCTGATCCTGGCTTCATGATGGCAATTGAGGGTGATCTCAGTCAAGTCGAAGAACTTTTGCGTGCAAGCAACATGACAGGTGAATCAGACCATCCTGCGACTATCGCTTGCTACAATGGTCTTCGCCAGTTCACTGTGGCTGGTTCTCAAAAGGCCCTCGATTGTCTTTCAAGGACTTTATCAACCTCACCAGAGTTTTCCAGTCTGCGTACGAAGCGACTGAATGTCACTCACGCATATCACAGTGTGCTTGCTTCGCCACTGATGGATGCGGTAGAGCAAGCCGCTAGCGGAGTGAATTTCCAAACTCCGCGCATAAAGCTTGAGAGAACAACGGAGGAGCTCTCGAGCTCAACATTGACTGCAAGGTTTTTCGCTGACCACATGCGCAATCCTGTCTACTTCAGTCATGCCGTGCAGCGCTTGGCCAACAAGCATCCCGATGCTGTGTGGCTTGAAGCTGGATCGTCCTCTTCCGTAACGGTTCTTGCTAAGCGTTCTTTATCAAACACAACTGGTCACACTTTCTTGGAATTGAATATTACGAGCGAGAAAGCTTTAGACAATGCGGCCGAAACCACAGCGTCACTATGGCGAGCGGGTGTGCCGACAACTTTTTGGCTTCATCATTCTTCGCAGTCAGGACACTATGCCCCACTCATTCTTCCTCCTTATCAATTCGAGAAATCACGTCATTGGATGGAGCAGAAGAAGTTACCGGTTTCGCTGTCTGTTGATACTTCGAAGCAAGAAGTTCCGCAGAAATCACCTGACGCACTCTTGACTCTGATAAATCTGGACGAACAAGGTGTGAATGCACGCTTCAAAATTGACACATCTGCCGCTATCTATGAGAGGCTACTTTCTGGTCACAAGATTGCTCACACGGCACCAATTTGTCCTGCTACTGTGCAGCTTGACTTTGCAATCGAGGCAATAAAGACTCTGGTGCCAGAAATTCGAGGAGCGCAGTTTTCACCTGAGCTTAGAAACATACAAAACTTGTCACCAGTCTGTCGAGACTCTTCTCGGTCGTTGTGGCTTGACCTCGAAGGAACGGCGAGCAAACAGTTTTGGTCATTCAAGATCACCAGCACCGGCGTTGATTCCTCTGATCGCACTACTCATACGACTGGTGCAGTACTTCTTGCTGACATTCAAGACATTGCAGCAAGATTGAGCTTCTCCCGATACGAGAGATTGAGGTTGCACCAAAGATGCCTCGACGTTCTCAATGACTCAACATCTGATGAAGTCATACAGGGACGCAACGTTTACAGAGCTTTCTCTGATGTGGTTGATTATGGTCCACAGTATCATGGTCTCCAGAAACTCGTGGGCCGGCAGGATGAATCTGCTGGCAAAATTTCGAAAACCTATGACCCTAGAACATGGCTTGACCCTCTCCTCTCGGACACTTTTTGTCAAGTTGCTGGTATCTTCGTCAATTGCATGACCGATCGAGTCCCAGAAGATATGTATCTTGCTTGTGAGATCGAGAGTTGGATGCGCTCGCCAGAGTTGCAGATGAATGTCCCTCGACCTGGATCTTACGATGTCCTAGCAACTCATCACAAAACCTCACCAGATACAATCACCTCCGATGTGTTCATCTTCGATAGCACTACAAGCTCTCTCCTCGAGATTATTCTTGGTATCAAATACAGAAGCGTTAAAAAGGTGTCTATGCAACGCATTCTGACCAGGATGACTCCGGCACTTGCACAAGTTCAGGAGCCACGGGCTATCGTAGCACAAGCTCTTCCGCAACGCACAAATCTCTTGCGAACTCGAAAGCCGGCGAGGGAGAGTCTTGATGTGTTAGATCAGATTCGATCCGTTCTATCCTCATTCCTTGGTCTCGAACGTGAAAAGATATCCGAAAGCAGCGAATTGGCCGATCTTGGCGTCGACTCTTTAATGGCCATGGAGATGATTTCTGAACTCGAAAAGACGCTCAGTTGCAATCTTCCATTGGACAAGGTGGCCAGCGTGACGACTGTCGCCGGTCTGCTCGAATGCGCAGCTTCGTCTCTGCCTCCAGGGAATCATGACGAAGAGCTCAACATATCTGAGTCAGACACTTCTTCTCATACCAGTCACTCAAGCTCTTTGCCTCATACAGCTGCGACTACACCGGAAGATAGACCAATTGACAGTACGCCCTACCTCACGCAGTTCCTAGGCATAAGTGGGGACGAAGTCAAGCCGACCACTGTGCTTCGGGACTTGGGCGTTGACTCTCTTCTCGCGATTGAGTTGCGGGCTGAATTAGCCTCAGCCTACAATGCTCATCTCTCGATGGATATATGTTTGGAAGACATGTCTGTTGTTGAGTTGAACCAAGCGCTAAGTGGCCCTGCTTGGTCGTCACAGAACACGATTGAACTCTCACCACAGACGAAAGCTCCGTCTACCGCCCCTGTGACGCTCGAGAGTATCACAACCATGAAGTCGGACTCGAACTTTGGACATGTCAACGATTCTCCTTTGAAGCTGTCGGCTGCAATCTTACGTGCAGCATTCAAACTCATCAAACAACAGACTGATGATCAGTTCAGAATCTTCGGCTGCCAAGAATATAGTACAGAAATCTTGCCATTGAAATCAGAGCTTTGTATTGCGCTCATCGTAGAAGCGCTGGACGAGCTTGGTTGTCATATACTTACGGCTAAAGAAGGTGATCCACTGCCTTGGGTCGACTGCCACGAAAATCAGAAGCACCTACGGTACTACCTTTACCAAGCACTCGCCAGAGACGGCGGTCTTCTCGTCATTGAAAATGACGCGGTGATGCGTACTGCTAAGGTGCTTGGTCCAGAAAACAGTCATCAGATATTGACTCGAGCGGCACGGTCCTCGCCAGGCGAGAAGGGAGCACTTGATCTCATCTTCCATGCTGGCTCAAACCTCGCAGCTATTCTGTCCGGCAAGACTGATGGCATCAAGCTCATTTTTGGTAACGCTTTGGGACGGCAGTTGGTGTCATCGCTCTATGGCGAGTGGCCCATCAATCGCCTTATGTATCGACAAATAGAGGACTTCCTTTCAAAGTTGTCGGAGAAGATCGCTCCTGGCGATGGAACCCTGAGGATCCTCGAGATGGGTGCCGGAACGGGCGGAACAAGTCAATGGCTGATTCCTTTGTTGGCAAAACTGCCTATACGAGTTGAGTACACATTCACAGACCTCGCTCCGTCATTCGTGGCTGCGGCTCGGAAGCGGTTTGGCCAGTACGACTTTGTCAACTACCGTGCTCATGATATTGAGAAAAGTGCACCCGAGGACTTGCGAAGCAGTCAGCACATCGTCATTGCAAGCAATGCTATTCATGCGACGCACAATATCACCCAGTCTGCATCTCGTGTCAAAGAGTTCCTGCGCCCCGATGGTCTACTAATGATGGTCGAGATGACGACCCCACTGCTTTGGGTCGACATCATCTTCGGTCTCTTCGAAGGATGGTGGTTCTTTGACGATGGACGCTCGCACGCCGTTACGAACGAGATTGATTGGAAGCGTCATCTTCTTGCAGCTGGGTTCAGCTCTGTAGACTGGACTGACGGTCGGCGACCTGAGAACAAAATTGAAAGACTCGTCGTAGCTACTGTGTCGCCTTGCTTCGACACTTCTGATGAAACAGTGGCTTCTAGCGAGCCGCCAAAAGAGAATGCACATTCGTTCGAAACAAGAGCGGAAACAGTGGAGCACTACGTACAGCGCATGACAAGCAGATTCCATCCTCCGTCTACGACTCCATTACATTCAGACACAAACCCCTCTGGAGCATGCGTCCTAGTCACTGGTGCTTCAGGAAGTCTCGGCGCACATCTCATATCCAATCTTGTTGAGAGAGACGACATAAGTTCAGTCATCTGCATGAATCGTCCTCACAAAGGCGACCCACAGACTTTTCAGCTGAAATCGTTGATATCACGTGGTATCCTCGTATCTGCCAAAGGACTGGCAAAGCTCTCGACGTTCGAGGGCGACATGACACGGCCAATGCTCGGACTACCAGAGGTGACTTACCAATCTCTTCTCCAAAATGTGACTTGCATAGTCCATAACGCGTGGACAATGAGCGCCAAACGCCCGATCGCCGGATTCGAGCCGCAGTTCGAGATCATGGGCAACCTCATCTCCATGGCTAGTGACATTGCGGCTTCTAGATCTCGTGACCGTAAGGTACGCTTTGTATTTGTTTCGTCAATTGCCGTGGTCGGGCATTATCCTATCTGGAAAGGGACCCCTCACGTGCCTGAGGAGCGGGTGACCATCGACGCTGTCTTGCCCAATGGCTATGGTGATGCCAAATGGGCCTGCGAACTAGCACTTGAGCGCACTTTGCATAAGGTAAGTCACAAGACAATGGAGTCTTTGAGTGAGATACTAACCCCGACTTCCGGTTTAGCATCCCAACAATTTTGCCACTTCCAGTGTACGTGTCGGTCAGATTGCCGGCTCCCGCAAGAGTGGCTACTGGAATCCAATGGAGCACACTTCGTTCCTCTGGAAGTCATCTCAGATGCTTAACGCGATACCAGATCTCCAAGGCCTGCTTTCCTGGACGCCTGTCGATGATGTCGCAGGCACAGTGAGTGATTTGCTGAACATTACGGACGCGCCATATGCCATCTACAACATCGACAATCCCATCCGTCAGCAATGGGCAGACATGATTCCAGTGCTTGCGAACGCGTTAGGTATCCCGCAAGCCAACATCATCCCTTTTGATGATTGGGTGGCTTTGGTACGTATGTGCGAAGAGAACGGGCAGAGCACAATCAATCCGGCGTCCATGCTTGTTGATTTCCTTCAAGACAACTTCCAGCGCATGTCTTGTGGCGGTCTTCTGTTGGAGACAAAAAATGCACTGGAACATTCTGAAACTCTAAGAAATGTACGGCCCGTGAGTGAGGAGGTAACCCGGCGATTCGTACAGGCGTGGAAGGACATGCGATTTTTGTCGTAAAGTGGTCGATGAGAGGGACATAGAGATATGGGTGTACCCCGTAATGTGTCCACCTATCTAAGCTACTCTACTCAATTCAATTACGAGTTTTGTTTGAGCTTTCTCGGTGTTGTTGCCTCAACATATGTCGACGATCGATCAGATCACTTTTTACGAGGACAACCCTGACTTGGCAGTGAATTTTGGCATGTCGGGGTTGTCTTTTTGTCCATGACTTCCCTCGCGGAAATTCTGACTGGGACTCGAGTGCACTTCGAACAGACTTATCGATCAATCATCCAAGACATTGTTGCCATCAACTGATAGGCTGACAATCTCTCTCCCTCGTGAGCGACAAACACTAACAACAGACTTAATCAAGATAGTCATGTCTGATGACCTCGCGGTGCAAACCGAATGCGGTATCAAGCCGCGAAACCAAGCTCAAAGTCATTCCTTCCGCATCTGCAGGTGCTGAAGCCATGCCCCCACCAGCCTTGGGATGGGATTCTACAAGTACCTTAGTGGCTCGCCGTGTACCGTTACCCACACCGGTGGACGCTTTGGCCACTCCTTACATACATAGTTCCCGAGCTCGCCACGAGGAAAGCTTGTGATATGGGTTGTTGGTGGCTGCAACCATCCGCGCTCTGAGTTAGAAATCGTATTCCCAAACTGTGAATCCGATCACGTAGGATCAAACTTTCAAGAGTCTGCTATCATTCTTTGCAACGCATGTCGTGGCGTGGCATGGCATTGCAGTTAAGCCTTGTGCCAAGTGGACAAGATCGATTATCCATGGGGCAACCACATGGTGCACGCAGACTTGCCTTGCAGACGGCATGATGCACTCTAGATTGCCGGACGATGCCTTTGGGGCCAGGGCAGGACACGATAAACAGCAACGTACCAACTGCCGACTTTTGCGTCTTGCTGATATGAAGAGGCGTTCTATGAGCCCTGCCGTTGACACATTCACTGATGCGCAATTCTGCTCTTGATCATGAACGGGTAGTTAGCGCCGACGATGGGCGAGCGTTTCCTCGGAGTATTGTGGCTGACAAACTTCGCTTCGGGCCGCGTGCTTGACAGACCCAAGACAAAAGTGGAGCTTTACCCTGGAATCTGCAGGTGGTTGCCTAAATCCAAATTGAGAAATGGATGCCATTGGTGTTTCTGGAAAATGGTTTTAACATCTTCGAATCCTCTCTCGGAGCATCTATTTCTCCATGAGCGTCGGTTGGAGTCTCACTGATTAGCTTGTGCATACGCCTAGAACGGGCAGGACAATGGAGAGACCTGTGGAGAGGACCTTGTTGGTGACCTCGTGTGAGTGTGCTGTACCTAGCTAATCCTGATGTGGAATATGAACAATCTGCATCATGCTGATGAGATCGTTGGGTCAAATTCACCAGCTGGACGGAGGCAGATATGCAGCCAGCGTATCTGTGTGTTGAGCTCAAGGACGACGTGAATCTGCATGGCGCAGCCCAGAGCGTCTACGCAATCCGTAAACGCATGTGAAATACGACCTGCACACTGGTCTGCTGTAATGATATGGAGTGATTGGTTGATAGATCGGACGATGCGGAAGACTTCGTGGTCCTGCGATGAGCTTAGCCATCGGCGATCTTGGAGGGGGAAGTCAAATTTATACAATGTCAAGCCTCAGATGAGTGCCCCCAAGACTTGCTAAAATGTACAAGTCGAGCCGAGCCGATGCGGCACGATCCTTAATCCCATCCGTTCCTGGCCGCATGCCATGCGGACTGTGGATCCGGAGCACCAAATGCTTCTTACCATTCATCAGGCATGGCGTATGCTGATAAACTCAAGCGCTGTTGCTCTGAGTGTAAATGATAAGGTCTAAGCCCTTGAGTCGAAGGCACTTAGCAGTCATGAAAATTATCCTTGAGTCAAACTTTGACGCTTCGCAGGATTCAGGGCACTGATACACGATTAGAATGCTCATTTCGCTCTTGCGCTATGACTATATTCCTGATTCGTGCGCATCTCAACGGGTTGCGGGTGTTTCATGGTCCCTCGATCCTGAACCACTTTTGCACGTGCTCTACCAACAAAAATGATACCGATCGATTGGTCTGGTTGTGATCACCATGTCACCCTGTATCGTTACTCCGTTAGTCAGGTTCAGTTTGGCCCGTTCCTTCGACAAGGCTTTAGGATGGTGGGCACGTATAGGGCCCGCAGACGGTCGGAATTGTCTTACTCTTCTTTGCCGTGACTGATACGAAATCCTGCAGGCTACAGGCCTAACCAACATGGGTCAAAGCTTAGGAGTCGTGGAGAGCGTGGTCGAAGGATTGTTCTGACAGGTCGGCCAACATAATTGCAGCACAGCGGCCACCGATATTCTCTGAAAGCTCATTGCATTGCCAAAAGGATACAAACAACTAAAAATCCATATCCGCCATGGGAACCGGCAAGGATACTGCTGGGTCACCATCGACCACTACTACCGGCCGTACGCGCCAACAGCCAGGATCAGCTTGTGACGAGTGCCGGGCTCGCAAGCTTCGCTGCGACAGACAACGCCCCGCCTGTTCCTTGTGTCAAAGCCTTGGGTCCGAGTGCGTCAGAGCGAGTACGAGTCTACCTCGTGGACCCAAGAAGGGCCATATGCGTATATTGCAGTCGAAGATCAGTACGACTGGCCACAACTGGACATTTGCTGTATATGCTGACTTTGCTGCACAGATGACTTAGAACGCCGCCTCAGCGAGACCGAAACTGTTCGCAGTCAGCCTCTTGTACAAACGTCTGAAGCACAGCCTGAGCCGACCACACTCGAAGCCACCGAAGATCCCCTTGGAACTGTTACACCATCACAATGCTTCGTCTCTGATACAGGCTACCCAGGCTTGATGCCTATGGATCAGCTTGCATCTTCAGACTTCGAAATCAACATGGACTATTTCATGATGCAAACCTCGCCAGACATCTCAGAGCAGACATTTGGTTTTCCAACAGCCTCTACAACCAAGACATGCGACTCTGCGGTCGATCTTACCTCCGTTCCATCCCAGTCAGCATCGACATTCATGACGTCGGTGATGCAAGCTGACCTGTAAGCTTTCATGCGGCATTCTCTCGAACTTTTACTAATGAGTATGTGTATTAAGAGATCAAATGTACTTTGACCGTGTCCATGTTTTCATACCCATGCTTCATCAGAAACGGTACATCGTTCGCTCAAGGCTACAGACCTTCGACGCCCAGCCCTTTGACTGTCTGCGCCAGGCTGTGTGGATGATGGCAGCTTCAGTCTGTCAGCCCCAGAACGTCCAGGATATGCTATATGTACAAGCCAAGACCTCATTGGAAGGCTTGGAGATGAACTCGTATGAAGGTTCGGAGCATCTGGAAGAAGCACAAGCCTGGGTTCTCATGGCTATATACGAGATGAAGCGTGTCAGTTTCCGCAAAGGTTGGATCAGCGCTGGACGAGCTATTCGACTCATACATCTCATGAAGCTCCACGAAGTTGATATGCCAGCCGGTCTGAATGATAAGAAGCCCTTAATGGAAGTCCAGCAGAGCGAAAGCACGTTGACCTTGATTGAAGAACGGAGAAGGACTTTCTGGATGGGCTATTTTCTAGACCGCATGGTCAACTTGTTAAACCAAGTGCCTTTTACCATCAGTGAGCAATCGGTAGGTTTGATCTGTTCAGGTCATGTTGTGCTTTCTTACTGACATTGCGATAGATATTGACGCGTTTGCCAGCGCCCGAAGAAGACTTCCAAGCAGGTCGTCCAGTAGTCACAGCTTTCATCTTCGAGGTCCTGCAAGGTACTGAGAAGCGCAAGCTGTCATCGTTCAACAATCTGCTCATTCTGATGACCTTGTGGGGCAGAGGCCTTTTGTGTCGGCACCGGCATTTAGTCGATCGCTTCTATGGCAACGAGAGCTCAGAACCGGACTTTTACCATCGCATCCAGTGGCTCGACGGTATCATCTCTAAGACCGAGCGAATCATGGCTGCTCATGGAAGCTATAGTGGCGACAAGCTAGACTCCATGCTCCTTTTCACAAACATGATCGGGCATACGATGTTGCTTGCACTCTGCAAAACTGGCGGGCACAGTCGAACAGATGCAATCAGCAATATGAGTACAAGTAATGTGATCAAGGGATACGAAGCTGGAACTTCTAAATCTGTCACAGAGATGCTGATATTGTCCGATGCACTGAGCCACTACGGTCAATCCAATGTAAGCATCTGCTCTATTCACCATGGCTGAAAGCATTACTGATTCTCCGCTAAGATACATCCCTTTGCTGCTATCCCACTGTACTTCTGCGCCGATTTCATTCAGTCATCGCCGGAAATGCAAGCGACCCAATCTTTACAGCTGGACAGTATTCTGTATACCCTACGGGAATTAGGTACGACAAACGTGGTTGCTAAGATGTGTGTACAGCTCTTGAACTCAAGATGTTCTGTTGAAATTCCTTGCTTCTCGATGGAACTCTGAGATAGGAACATACATGAAACAATAATACCCGTAGATAATTATCTAGATGGGGCGATAAATGGACTCATACACAAGTCGAATGGACAACCTAAATTGACCTCCACCAAAATCTTCAATCTGGCTATCGACACTATACGAAGCTCAGCAGAGCGCTTCTTCGAATACTGGTCAGACAATGAAAACCATTCAAACCATGATAAGACTAGATAGATTTCAAGTTTGATGGTCGTATGGAGTCATAGCATGGAATCATCGCGATTTCAAGAAACTCCGAGCGATAGAGAATGGTCTTGACCGGTTCGCTCGGAGTTATTACTGAACCAATCTAGTCACGACAATATCTTACGTCTCACAAGGGCCGGATATCAAAACATGAGACCTCATTGAAACGAAAATTATCTTTCAATCCAATATCAATCAGCTCGTAATCGATATAGCATCTGTTTCCACGATATCGATATGACACGCGACCCGACCTACCAGGATGTCATGGGCCAGTTCCCTCAGCTGAGAACATTCAACCATGGCACAGCATTGTTCAAAGTCGAAGATACAAACCGTGATGCAATCGTACGAGATCTTGAAGCCGCTACTGCCCAAATCGAGGCTGCGATCCCCTGGCTTGCACAACAGGTTGTTCATGAGGGTGTACGACCAGGCCACTCAGGCACCTTCCGCGTGGCTCCATGGCCCAGTCATCTGCCACCCAATAGATTGCTCAGAGTAAAGGATTGCACAGATTTGTGCCCTAGTTACGAAGAACTCTCGAGATCGCAGTGTCCTGTCCAAATGCTGGACGGGAATGTGATATGTCCAGTTCCTGGCTTTCCAATCATCTACGACACGGAGAAGCTGGGACCATCGCCTGCTTGTCTCATAACCATCAACTTCATCAAAAACGGTGCATTGTTGACATTCTCCAATCAGCACAATGTCATGGATGGTACTGGTATCTTTCAGGTCGTCGGACTGCTCGCTTCTGTTTTGAACGGCGAAGAAATTCCACGAGACGCCATTGAGCAAGGCAACCGCGACCCTAGCACAGTCATTCCTTTGTACGGTCCTGACGAACCCATTCGAGATCATAGCTACCTCAAAGCATCCGCTATCACGTCCAAGCCCATTGCCTTGGCACCCGCGAAATGGGCACAGATTCGCTTTCTTCGCAAGACAGTCGCATCCTTGAAGCAGTTGGCAACCGAAAAAGATGGGTATGACCAGACAGTACCTTTCATCTCGGCTGGAGATGCAGTAAGCGCATTGTACTGGAAGTGCCTTGCCAAAGCCCGCGTTGCTGCTGGCCAGGATCCTACAGCGACATCCAAGTTTTCGAGGACCATCGACCCTCGAAGTGTGCTAGGCGTACCAAATTCATACATGGGCCAGATGGTGTACTTTTCGCCTACCTGGTTGACTTATCAGGAGTTGGTGGATCTTCCATTGTCAGCCGTCGCGTCGAAGCTGCGCAAAAATCTCAACGACGTCAACAATGAACACTCGGTACGCAGCTATGCAACGTACATCGCCAGTGTCCCCGACAAGACGACGCTAGCGTATACAGGGCCGTTCAATCGCGCGCTCGATATCTCATCTTCGTCGATGGCACAGGCAGCGCTCGTACTCAAGTTTGGCGCCTTGGGGTATCCTGAGTACATCAGACGCCCGAATTTGACGCCGATCCCAGGTACACTTTACTTTTATCCGCCAGAGGCTTCGGGTGATCTCAATCTGCTTGTCTGTCTCAACGAACATGAAATGGAGTTCTTGAAGAAGGATCCGATCTGGGGTGCATGCACCGAGTTTATAGGTTGATTCGTGTTCCGACAGCTTGACGCTGGTGATCGGCGATCCGCTCGACCTGCATACAGTACCACCGCATCGGCGGCATTCCCTGTCTCTGGACGGCGTGACTCCTTCCTGCATTTCAAACGTACCACCTCGTCGGCCTGTTATTACTCCGAGCCCCCTTGTGTCTATCGCATGAACATTAGCTAGATACTGTATATAAGTCGTGTCAACCCAGTGATATTTCAAGGTATCCAGCTCTTCTCCACACTCATCAACATGGTTGCCCTGGAAACAGTTCGCGCATCAAATCAAAAGATCGCATCCACCCTCCCCTCTGGACTTGTCGCCGTGTTCGTCGGTGCGACGAATGGTGTCGGTGAGGCCACAGTCCGCCAATTTGCAAAGTGGGCGGCAGCTCCGCGTGTCTATCTGATCGGTCGCTCACCAGAAGCTGGAACACGTATCGTGAATGAGTGTAAAGCACTAAATCCACAAGGCAAATTCACTTTTATCAGTAAAGACACGAGTCTAATTCGTAACGTCGACGAGATCTGTGATGGCATCAAGCAAAAGGAGAAATCAGTGAATCTTTTGTTTCTTACCATCGGCACTCTGCAGACTGGTAAAAGTAAGCTATCGAAAATTCATTATTATTATACAAGGCTTTGACTAATACTCGATTCAGCAACCGATGAAGGTCTTCATTATCCTGCAGCACTAGCTGTGCATGCACGCAATCGATTCATCTCCAATCTCCTTCCTCTGATCAACAATGCCACTTCTTTGCGCCGAGTCGTCTCAGTGTTCATTGCAACACTCGAAGGAGAAATACAAATGGACGACTTTCAAGGCTGGCATATGAAGCTCATGGCCAACAGAGATCACGCCTCTTCTATTACAACCCTCTCGCTTGAAAGCCATCACAGGGAGAATCCAAACGTGTCTTTCATTCACAACTTCCCTGGTGTGGTGAAATCAGGCATCACACGCGGTACTTCTGGTCCAGTCTTGACTGCCGTCAAAGCTATAGTTCGTGTTTTCGGTTCGCTGTTCTACATGCCTCCGGACGAGGCCGGAGATCGCCATGTGTTTTTGTCAACGAGTGCAAGGTATTCAGCTGGCTTGAAAGACCCAACAGCTGGTGTTCCGCTCCTCAGCGATTTGTCCATTGCCCGCGGAACCGACGGGGAAGTCGGTAGTGGTGTTTACTCTATCAACGCGAGTGGTGAGAGTGCTGGACCAAAAGTGGAGGAAGCTCTTGCCTCTTTGAGAAGCAGAGGTATGATGGAAAAAGTCATGAATACGATCAAAGAAGATACAGACAAGGCGCTCGCGACCCACCAAAAGTACTAGGAGCGCTAATTCCACACGTCGTAACCAAAGATGTATTTCAGATCGCAGAATCGATGCCTCTTTCCTTCTACCACCTTATTCACTGCTTCCATTTCTGCGTCACTGAGCTCTGTGGGCTGTATATTGTCCTTGATGCGGTCTGCTGTTGTGCTCTTGGGAAGTACGGCATAGCCTCGTTTTAGCCCCCATGCGATGATCAGACGAGCCAGAGATACACCCTTGCTCTCTGCCAATGCTACAAGTCTCGCATTCTTGAGGAGGCGCTCGTCAGTCTCAGGGATGGCATGCTGAGATCCTAGAGGAGAGTAAGCGACCTGCGAAGCGTCAGCTTGAGCACAAATCGTTACCGATGTCGGAAAGTCACCGACCGGTAGAATGTCTTTTGAGAGACAGTATTCGATCATCTCTGCGTTTGGAAAGTACGGATGAATCTCTATTTGGTTAATAACAGGCTTGATTTCAGCGGCGGCAAGCAGCTTCTCGAGCCCTGCAATCGTCCAATTGGAAACACCGATCGATCTTGTCTTACCCTTTTTCAAAACAGTCTCCATTGCAGGCCACATCAGCGCTGGATCATTCGTCAGGCGCTCTTTGATGATGTACTACGCATCTCGTCAGCTAGCTCTCTTAAGCCAGAATATACACAAATCAATACATACTTTACCATCTGTTCCTATCCGCGGCTTCATATCCTCTGTCCTCTCGGCAGCAATAGGCCAATGTAAAAGGAAGCAATCGACATATTCCAACCCTAACTTGTTCAACGAGTCATCGAGACTCCACTCGATATCCTCAGCAGAGCCACAGAGATGTGGCCACACTTTAGTTGTAACGAATAAGTCACAGCGCCGTATATGAGGATTAACAATCAACCAATCTTTGATTGCAGCACCGATCTCATCTTCGTTATTGTAGCTGTTCGAAAGTGAGGATGAGGACTTGTCAGATATCAAGTGTACTCACAACCATGCGCAATCAAGGTGCCTATAGCCAGCGTCGAGAGCAGTAAGGATGGCTTTGTATGATAAGCCGGCGGTGCGGCCTTTGGCAAAGGTTCCAAAGCCTATGAGAGGTATTGATATGCCGTTGTTAAGTGTATACTCTGGTACTACAGATGAATTCATTTTTTGACTCGTATTAACACGACGTATTTGACGTTGGTGAGAGTTTTTATACATTCGTAAACGGGTGCACGTTCGCTGGTGGTGCTGAATCCCGTAATAACTCCGTTCGGAGTAAATACCAGTCCCCTGCGATGGAAAATATCTGAACGAATCACTTTTCATTCAGCACGATCCGAGTTCCTGAGACGCCTCCGTGAAAATAGTGGGAGATTGAGCATGGTAGTTCTAATTTCATTTCTCTTTCTGTAAGGACGTGATTTACAGGATATACTGGAGATGAAACCTCGAACCACCAGGACTGGCACAGTTACGAAGAGCAACTGGTATTTGACAGATATACCTGGGTATCGTGATCAGGACAGAGAGATAATTATCAACGATGATGATAAAAGGATACAGAAAAAAGGATGCAGCACCCACAAGTATTCATCCTCCGCGTACAAAGTTGTGACAAATCAAGATGCCAACTTTGCTTTTGACCACGATTTGTCAATAACTTGTACAACCTTGTCTGGCAGTGGTCCTTTGGCGACATCCACATAGATCTCTTCAATCTGCTCTGGAGTACTGGCTCCAAAGACCACAGTATCACCAAGCTCGACCCTCAGGGCGCTGTGATGATGGAGCCACCTCAATGAGCATTCCCGCATAGTGAGCCCATGCGTTTTGGCGACTGTCCGTATCATCTCAACAGCCTCAAACACAGAGTCGAACCAATATCGCTCCCGCAAGTGCCGACCGATGAAGTGGCTTGGGTCGAATCGACCTCCGACGGGATGTTCCGAGTCGGGCATGTCGCGGTAGTATTTGCCTGTCAGCATACCGCTTGCGAGTGGCTGTGCAGCTTCGAAAGCCATGTCATAGAACCTCAGGCAAGGGATCAACTCCATTTCGAAGGTGCGCTTGAGAGGGTTGTAGATTCCTTGATACACAGCTGGTCGAGTCCAGTTATTGTTGATGCAGAGCTCTTGGATACGCGCGACCAGCCAGGGGGCGAAGTTGCAGAGCCCCCAGCGTCTAAAACGACCCTCTTGATGCAGTCGGTCAAGTTCTTCAAGTGTCGTTTCAAGCGGGACGGTAGCGTCTGGGGCGTAGAGGTAAAAGGTGTCCACGCTCGTTGATCGAAGAGCGGTAAGACTGTCCATTAAGCCAGACCGCAATCCATCAGCATCGAAGCTGTACGGCGCATTGTAAGGCCCCAATGGCTTGGACTTGGTGGGCCAAAGCTTGGTCGAGATGATGAGATCCTGGTCGGCCTCACCCAAAACCTCTTCCGAGCCACCTTGGCCATACATACGAGCTGTGTCGACGCGTGCATGTCCATGTTGCCCGAGTGCAGCAAGTAGAGGTCTGATGCTCTCGGCCGTAGGAAATGGCGGGTCGATACCTCCGCCTTCGTATCTGCCAAATCCAATCGCTCCCATCACGACGGGTATGGCAGAAGTACCATTGGTCTGGGTATCGTCGATCATTTTCGTGTAGCAAGGATGTATGTAATGAGAAGTTCAGAGCTCTATGACAAGGTTTGGCGTCCATGGCAGCCAGATCGCCGGGTTTTATGTATAGTGCAAGCGCTGCACGAGTTCCAGAGGCACCATCTCGGAATATCTTCATATCGCGCCATATGTTTTCAGCCCTGAAGACCAAAGAGCTTCCTGAGAAGCGACTCAGAGAGTAACAACGGTAGCTTGGGCACAGAATGCGTTGCACAATGCAGCATAGGGTCTCAACGGACCTGGGGAAACAGAAACTCCGACCACGGCTTGCCGGTCTAGGATTGTGCCATGCAAGGCAATACTAGGAAAAACTAAGCCCACTCTACGGCACGATACTTGAGACTGAGTATTACCCTATCGCAGAATCAGCACAGCATACTCAAAGAAACGAACCCCTTCCTGACTGCCATCCTACCGACATGGCAGCAGAGCAGTCCTCAGACGTGACAGAGCTGAAGTCCTGGAGTGTGGCAAGTCTAGAAGGAAGCAAACACTCACCTGATCCGGAAGAGTTCGAGCCACCAAGCACAAGTAACTCGGCGAATGAGATCAAAGGTATAAAGTTCGTCCTCGTTGTGGGCGCTCTTCTTTTGGGAGTTCTATGCGTGGCCTTGGACAACACAAGTGAGTAAACGCTCCTCAGAAGGCTTTCTCAATGGCCGAGGACTAACCAAGTAAAGTACTGGCAACAGCAATTCCTCGGATTACGGCCACATATCATACAATCGACCAAATAGGCTGGTACGGATCAGCCTATCTGCTCACTCTCTGCAGTAGATACAATGGGACCATCGTTGATCATGGATCTGAGCTGATGTGTATCAGGCTTTCAACTGCTTTATGCTCGACTGTTCCGCTTCATACACGTAAAGCGCCTCTTTCTCGCTGCCATGTTGATCTTTGAAGTCGGGTCGCTTGTTTGTGGCATCGCTCCCACTTCGACAGCCTTTGTGGTTGGCCGCGCGATTGCCGGGCTGGGGGCAGCGGGTATCTTCACAGGCGCATCGACTGCTGTTGCTCAGATTACCACTTTGAAGCTTCGTCCTCTCATTCTCGGCTTGGTGGGCGCCATCTACGGCCTTTGCTCCGTGATAGGCCCCGTGGTATGTTGTTTGGATAAGTAGCTTCGAGTCTTCGCTGACAGCTGTAGCTTGGTGGAGCGTTTGCAGAGAAATCGACTTGGAGATGGTGCTTTTTTATCAATTGTAGGAGAAGATCGATATAACCTGAACATTGGCAGACTTTCTGACTCAATATCTGTCTAGTGCCTATCGGAGCGTGCACAGCTGCAGGCGTCATCTTTTGTCTGAAGATCGATCAGAAACTCGAAACATTGTCCGGTACTGGGTGGGCTCGAGTCCTGCAACTAGATCCGATTGGTAATGCTCTTTTTGTTGTGTCTGCCATCTGCCTGTTGCTAGCCGTGGAGTGGGCACCCACAAACTATGGCTGGTCCAATGCAAGGACCATCGTGTTGTTTGTGGTCTTCGGCCTCGGAACCATCACCTTTGTCGCCAGCCAGATTCTGTGGAAGGCTCACGCGACAATTCCATCCAGAATCGCATCTCAACGCACTGTGTTGTTTGCATCTGTTTTCGCCTTCTTCATCAGCTCCACGGTTTTCGTCATTATCTATTACCTTCCGATCTGGTTTCAAGCGATCAATGGACTTAGTCCAATCATGTCTGCTGTCCACACTTTACCAATGATTATCTCTCAATTGTTGGGTACTTTTCTATCGGCTGGCATGACTACACGGTTAGGATACTACATGCCCTTTGTCATTGCATCAACGATTCTGCTCGCTATCGGCACTGGACTCCTGACAACCTTCTATCCGAGCATGCCTGAGGGGAAGTGGATTGGCTACCAGATCCTGCTCGGCCTTGGAGTGGGATTCGGCTTCCAGATGCCCAACTTGGCGGTTCAATGCGCGCTGACGCTCGAAGATGTGCCGACTGGAGTTGCTGTGGCGTTCACGGCGCAGTTTCTCGGAGGATCCGTTCTTCTCGCTGCAGCACAGAGCATTTTCGAGAAGCAACTGCATGTCAACATTGCCTTACTTGACACTCCAGGCTTCGACGCGACCATGGCGATTGATGCTGGCGTCTCCAAACTTCGCCAAGTTGTGCCGCCGAAATACCTTCACGCTGTCATTCTTGCGTACAATGGAGCAGTCATCAAGGTATTCGAGGTTGCGCTGATCACCGCCTGTCTTACGATTATAGGTGCAGCTGGAATGGAATGGCGAAACGTGAAAATCGACAAGCAGAGCGTCGAAAAGAACGAGGCCGACTCGTCGACTTCTTGAACAAGCAATGCTTACTAAGGCAGGAAGGGTTAGCGGCTTGGCAACGGCTATCGCGATATCCTCGATGGAAAGTCACTGACAGTCCATCATTCCACCTTCCTATTTCCGCATGATCTCAGTGGTATCGAGTAAGCTTTTGGTAGAGCTATCGTTATTGATACATATAGTATGCTGAAACACTTGACACCGCTGTCAGCAGTATACGCGTATCATCATGGATGATGCGACTGCTCAGTCTCGTTGTGATTAGGCTTGTTCCACACAGCGTCAGCCACGTGCAGGCGGAGTAAATGATACTCCGAATCGCAATTGTAAACACAGGGGCTCATGCATGTTCAGTCACATTAACACCACTGATCCCACAAAATCCAGAACCATTCCTGCTATCGTTCTCGGTGATCATACTGTCAGTGCTTTGATATCAAAATTGCAGACATCATGGTCACACCCGTCGCCCAAGCGGCCTATATGCCATCGAAAAACTCTCGCCTTGCTGTTTCGTCTGCATCATATACCGCCCCAGGTCCAAAAGAAATCACGGTCAAAAATGCAGCGATCGCTGTGAATCCCCTAGACTGGGTCAAGCAAGATGCTGGAAACTTCTTTGGTCCCTGGATGAAGTACCCTTTGATCATGGGCAGTGATACCGCAGGAGAAGTCGTGGAAGTCGGTTCAAAAGTCACACGCTTCAAGCCTGGCGACAGAGTGGTCGGCCATGCGGTCGGAATGGACGAGCGAAGCAACAAGTCGTCCGAGGGCGCCTTCCAGACTTTCACCGTATTGAGAGAAAACTTGGCTTCGCCCATTCCCGACACTTTGACTTACGAAAGGGCATGTGTCGTTCCTTTGGGTCTTTCGACAGCTGCTTGTGGTCTGTTCATGAAGGATTATCTTGATCTGCCAACTCCAGTCTATCCTGTCAAGCCAAGATCTGAATTCGTTCTCGTATGGGGCGGAAGTACCAGTGTCGGCTGCAATGCCATTCAGCTGGCGAGAGCGGCAGGTTTCGAAGTCATCAGCACTGCCTCACCGAAGAATCATGACTACCTCAAGAAACTCGGAGCGGCGCAAGTGTTTGACTACAAGAGTCCTACCGTCCACCAAGACATCATTAAAGCTGCGAAGGGCAAGAAATGCGCCGGTGCATTCGCCATTGGTGTCGGATCGCTAGGATCATGCATCGATGTTCTTGGATCTTGCGAAGGCAGAAAATTCGTCGCTCAAGCATCGGCCGATCTGCCACCTAGTGGCTTCCCAAGCACGTTGCCAAAGATGGTTCCATTCGGACTTCACATGGGAACCAATATGATTAGTTTGTGGCTCAAGGCAAAACAGAAGGGTGTAAGGAGTAAATTCATCTGGGGCAGCGACTTGATGGCGAATGAATTGGGCGACGCCATCTACAAGGACTTCCTTCCCAGTGCTTTGGCTGAAAATCGGTTCGTACCGGCACCAGAGCCTATGGTTGTTGGAACTGGCCTTGAGCATGTGCAGAAAGCAATGGACATCAACAAGAAGGGTGTGTCTGCGAAGAAAGTTGTCGTACTGCTCTGAGGGGCATTACATCCAGAATTGGCCCGCCCGATGCCGACTGATTGAAGCTTGTGCTCATAAACCTCACGAAGTTGTCAGAATTAATACCCCACCTGTTTACCTGTGTGCCCAATCACTATTCTTAATAATAAGTAATACCTTTTCAATCATTTCTGCAAATCGAACTTCATGCATCTCCGATTGATAAGATACGAATTATCATCTGGTCGTACGTATCAGCAATTTCAAATTGGATGAAGTTTGACAACCTAACATCGAGATTGACGACTTGGTCAGACGACAACCATTCTCTCTAACAAAAGGCACATGGTGAGTGAGTCTTCGTCCGGGCGATGCAAACATCATCATGGTCAGGTCAGCTTCGAAGACGTCAACTGGATCAAGAAGCGCGCCACTTTCAAATCGAATTACACACAAAGAGAAGTATATAGCGGGTGAGAAATCACTATCAAACTTTCATGTTCAAAGCCATTTGCTCAAAGGCGTACAAAGGGTCTCCCGGAGCTAGGTCATCGGATGCAAGGTCAAGGTAGCCTTGTGGAGCAAATGCTCGAGGTATGACAGCTAGCGAGCGACCTGTGATACAGATCATTAGAGCAAGACTCGAAATCAATAGTGTCGACTTACCATGAATACTGGTGTCACAAGATATCCTAAGGACCGCCCTGACAGCATCCCCGATGTTGGCAAACTGCATCCCGGATGCTACCAATCTCGATTTGAAAGGCTCAGGGATGATACCGGTGTCCACAAATCTGGGGAACAGTGAGCATAGAGAAAGTCTTATGGAGGCAGGAGCACTCTTACGCAGGTGCCACAACGTTGACTCTGATACCATCCTTCCACACTGTTCTCCGAAGACACTTCATGAGCGTTCGAACGGCGGCTTTCGATGCGGGATACTGGAGTGCTTTTGGCCAATCGATGAAGCCCGCCATACTTCCCTTGAGGATCAGGCAACGATCGCTATCACCATCTCTCTTTTGAAAACGCCTAAAGTAGTGAGTCGCGAGTTTGGTTGTGTAAAGCAGTCCCTTGAGGTTGACATCTATTGTCGAAAGTGCAGGCTCTTGAGGATCTTGATCTGGGTCTTTTTGTATGTCAGCATGGTTGAAATGAAAAGGGAAGAGAAACACACCAACCTTCTTCTACCATCATTGCATCTCCTGCACCGCCGAGGCCCGCATTGGCAATGACAATATCAACTGACTGGCTAGGAGATGATTCGACAGCTGTCTTGAACAGATCCAGCTGGTCCTTCCATTCTCGGACATCGCAGATGACAGCAGTCGCGTTAGTGCCTAATTCTGCTACAACAGCCTTGGCAGCCTCAATGTCGATGTCACCCAATGTGACGAATGCCCTTGCTTGGTCAGTGATGCGAGGGCTCAATACGAGACAGAGTATCATACCCTGCCTTCACGAAAGCCTCTGCATAAGCTTTGCCCAAGCCTCGGGCAGCTATGGATCATATCAGTAATGTAGCCATGTCGAAAGGGATGTGGTCTGACCTCCTGTGATGACAACGGATTTGCCGGACAATACACCGAGGTCAAATTCACTGTCACTATTGACAACATGCCCTGCTTCGTAATCTTGGCGCGTGACTTTTGAAGGCATTATGGCGTTGCTGACGAGTATTGCATTGCGAGATCGATTGACGCGATAACAACGATATTTCAACCACATCATCTGTGAAAGATAGAAGACCCGCTCCTCGCTCGGAGTTTCGTTCGTGGAAAAACACTGCTAACGCTGCTGATGCGGAGTCACTGTTCTCCGAGAAACAGACTCGGAGTTATATCTCCCAAACATCATCAACTAGTCTACCACTTCCATACAGTATCTCGTATGATTTTGAGGATACTGAACATCGGTTACGACACATTTCCTGAGATACAAAACCAGATCAGGCTGTCGCTACCACCTCTGCGGCTCCTGGAGACACCTTAGGAGCAGAAGAGCTAACTTTCCTACTCGCTCGTAGCTTTCCAAGGATGTGTCCTTCTACAGTCTGCACCTCTTGCTCCTTGACTTCTCCATCTTTTGTCAGAGGCGTGAATTTGCAAGAAGTATTCCCGTTGTAGAAGAAAGGAGCACTGTATCGGTCGGTAGAGCCCCTGTTGATAACTCGATGAATGGCGCTAAGAAGATATCCGCTTGTCCCTACATAAACACTGTCAGTCACTCAAATATCCTGGCACTCTTTCGAAACAGCATACAAATGTTGAGCAAGTCTCCGATATTGACGACCAGATGATCTTCTTCTGCAGGCACAGGGATCCAGCAAGAGGATTCTGGATGCCAAACTTCGAGGCCGGGTGCACCTGGTTGTTGCAACAGAAGCGTTATGCCTGGTAGACGGTCAGTTACTAAAACAGCATCATAATTGAGAGTGCCCTACCTCCAAAGTCAGTATGTGCACCTGCTCCAAGCTGGCGTTCATCAACAGATTCTTGTGGTGGGTAGTGGAGAAGCCGCAAGTTTGTCGAAGGCTTGAGTTTGAACTCATCAAACAATGTCTCGGGAGGTGGTCCAGGGAGAATTTGTCGTAGCATCTCGAGAAGCAGCTCTGCTATCTTTGTCAGACGGGATAGATAATTCATGAGTGGCGCTCTGAATTCAGCCTCCTCCATGGAAGAAGGCCACAGATTTGGTCCATGTAGAAATTTTCCGGCTCGCGGATCTTCCTTTGGGACTTCTGCACCAACCTGAAGGATATCAGTAAGACTTTTTCGAGAGCAAAAAGTCCCAATCGTAGGTTTTAACTAACAAAATATCCCTATACTCAAGGTTAGTCGATGTTTTGATGACATTGTAACTTGACGAAATGACCTCTTTCAAATCCGGTAGAGCACCAGGCTGCAAAGTCTGACCTTTCAGAACCTCATATCCTCTAGTAGACATGCCCATTGAGTTTGCCATTGAGATCTGCAGTTTCTCTTCCATCGGCAACGCAAAAAATAACTTCGCGCTCTGCAGTACTTGCTTCTGCAGACTTATGGGAATACCATGGCCAACTAGTGAAAAGAACCCATGATTGGTACAAGAATATCGAAGCGCCTCAAGGACGGAGTCCCGTTGCGCTGTGGTCGAAGATGGATTCAGCCAGGGCGAGATGTCGACGGTGCGGATGGATGGTGAGATTTTTGGAGGACTGATATTTGGAACCATGATTTCCGAAGATTTATTAGAGAGCAAAATGGGGAGATAATCAAGAGAGAGGTATACAGAGTTCTGCTGCCAGATGATATATCCTGATATGATCTTGCCCAAAGCATTCGAATTAGTTGATACTGGAAGATTGATACAGAGTGTGTGGTTTCTCTCAAGGCGAGTGTTCCATAAAGCCTTTCTCGAGCCAAAACACATTCACCTGGCCTGATGTGATATGACTTCTCTGCTCTGCTCGGACTTTTTCCTAAGGATGCGAGAAAACGAAACTCCGACGTCTCACCACCAACCAATGCCATAATCGGCTGTGAATTTCAACACATGCTTCATACCAGATGGTGATTAATGATATTTGATCAAGTTTTGAGTTCAAGAAGGGCTCGAAAAATATGACAATGTATGACGAGAGAACAAAGGGAAGCACAGTGCTGTCACAAGTCTGGGCGCAACGCGTGAGAATCATCTGACTATCAAAGCATGACCTGAACTTGTCCGCGTCCCAGAGACTCCTTCACAGCAGCCAAAGTTTGCTTGACCATATCCTCATAATCGAAGTACCAGATCTTGTGAGATCGCGCCTCAACCTCTTCCTTGAACCTGGTGATGTCGTCCTTTGTAACCGCATGGTTCAACTCGTACATCTCACAAACCTCATGACTGCTCTGAACCAGCCATTGAGTACGCTCGTAACGGATGCTATCATAAATTGAAAATGCGGTCGCGCAGACTGAGCTTGGGCTAGCCATATCGCTGGCCTTTGAGATGGCAGTGACAAGACACAAAACGTCCTCGACACCTGCTCCAGCCCCTGCGCCATGGTGAGGAGCTGCTGAATGAGCAGCGTCGCCGGCCAGGCAAACACGTCCCCTAGAGTAGAACGGAACAGGATACTCATAGCTGTCGAAAACTGCCCACTTCTCGCTAGTCTCCGGGAACATTTCGGTGATGGCTCGTACTGGACGATTCCAATCTTGGAAGGCATCGACAACCTCTTTTCTTGTAGCCGGTGCAATCAGTCGTCCATCTTCACGCGTCCAGGGACTGGGGTCTGAGTCGAAAGCAACAACGTTGAGCAGTTTTTGATCAGCGACTGGAAAATGAAGTAGATGTCTGTGAGGTCCGATGTGCATGCATTGATTTAATGCCTTGGTGGCTCCAAGAGCTGCAATAGCCTTCTCCATCGGGATCAGTGCACGATAAGAAAGCTTGTGTGTGTATTGTGGTCTCGCCGCTGGGTTTTCGGGATCAAGGAGAAGTGCTCTTGTGCGTGATTTTATGCCGTCACAACCGATGACTAGATCATATCAGCTTTGTACTGGACAGTATCTCGAAGACTACATACCTCCATCGGCCTCAGCAGTCGTTCCATCTACGAATTCAAGATGAACCTTTCCTTCGTGGTCGCGTATAGCCTTCAATTTCTTGCCAAAGACTACTGTGTCTTTGGGTAATCGTTTCCAGAGAGCTTCGAGCAGGTGCGCTCGGTGACAACCTTCAAAGCCATTGACGCCAACAAAGAGCTTGAAGAGCACAGGCTCGAACAATGGGTCATTGGGATCGTGCTGATTGAAACCATCGACCCATTGCAAGTGATCATTGGGGTTGTTCGTATCTCCATTGGGCGTCTGGACTGATCGAAGAGCTTCACTCGCCAAGGGGCTCACAAGCTTTAGGCACTCGACAGCATTCTTGGTGAATGCAAGACCAGCGCCGTTCTCGCGAAGGCCGTCAGCTTGCTCATAGACGCGGACTGGGATGCCTCGATCGATGAGGCCCAATGCGCATATCAGACCGACGATGCCGCCTCCAACGATAGCGATCTCGGGAGGATCTCCTTGAGCCATCGACACTGATCCCGAGCGAGGAATGTTTGGAATAATTGGCAAGGTCTTCGATCAGGACCCCCTCAGCCAGATCTGGGACCTTTTTCTCTGATATTGACTCCATCGTAAGACAATCATCCACTTGCTGCTAAAAACTCCGGACCATGTGCGAGTCAGTCCACCAGATGAGACGGCATGGCCGATGTGAGGTTTTCATGACTTTTCAACTTGCAATATCCGACATCTGATTTTTGCTACGCCAGTTTGTACCGGTGTCTCGCCATGATTGGCAAACATGATGGAGCTGGGTCACGCTCGGACTTATGAATTCTCCGCAGGATTACAGATATTAGATTATATTGCCAAGATGACGAAAGTGTTCGGCAATGTAGGAGAAGCTCACAAGCGTGAAGATCTTCCTTGACCAGGCGGCAAGAGCTTGTGCGTTCCAAGCTTGACTTCTCGCCATTGATATTTCTCCAAGCGTCCTTCCTCTAACGCAGGAATTCTCGGTCGCGAATTCAGGAGAAAAATCAATCAATCACTCAGGCATGGCTATATTACATCCACCCCAGACCAAAGCTTCGATACTAGAGCTCCCGCGCATCTTATGCCTTCACGGCGGCGGTACAAACGCTCGCATCTTTCGCATGCAATGTCGTGTGCTAGAACGAGAACTCCAACCATTCTTTCGACTGGTCTACGCAGAGGCGCCATTTCCTGCCACACCTGGTCCCGATGTAACATCAGTGTTCCAGGAGTGCGGGCCGTTCAAATCATGGTTGCCGATGAACCCTGATAAGCCACGATGGGCGCACCAAGAAGTATTAGAAGAAGTCAACATGGCTATTGAAAGAGCACGGCGCGAGGACGATGTGGAAGGAGCTACTGGCGAGTGGATTGCTGTTCTGGGATTCAGCCAGGGAGCCAAAGTTGCAGCGAGTATGCTCTATCACCAACAGACGTGTCGAAAAGCTTCAACACGGCGCTTGAGTTACTTCCAAGAACTCAGATTTGGTGTGTTGCTCGCGGGCAGAGGACCAATCGTCTGGATGGACCCCGAATCTGCCGCGCCTGATGGGTTCGCTGATGCAAGTCAATTATCTACCCTCGACACAACAACAACAGCTGCCATGGATGCGCGGCAGCCTCTTCTCGCCATACCGACAATCCATGTCCATGGTCTGGATGATCCAGGACTTGAACTCCATCGGAAGCTTCTTCGTATATACTGCGATCCAGATTCGGCGTTGCTTCTGGAATGGAATGGACACCACCGAGTGCCAATCAAAACACAGGACGTGAATGCGGTAGTCAAAAATATCCTATCGGTAGCTCGGAGGACTGATATTATGTAGAGTGATAGACAGCCAGACTGAGGCAATCATAGTTGATCACATTACTAAACTCGTAGATTAACGTGCAAATCTGGAAGCAGCCACTGCTGAGTATCTCTCCTGTTTGCCGCTGAATCTTACATCAGTCATGCCTTGTGCTGAGCTTCGCCCGATACTTTCTCCCAGGACTCTCCGGGATGGGGTACTCATGGCCGTCCGTCTATCTTGACAACCAGGTATCAACGTGATCACACTAACGGCAGCTACTAGAAACTGGATCGTTCCTGCTTGGTGGCAAGCGATGTCAACCCCGGATGACCAATATTCAAAGCGTAAACGGCCAAGATGATCATGCTATCAACAGTCAGTACCTCGTTGGATGACTCCTCGGATATGCGAAGACTTACACGCTCTCAAGTCCAATAAACAAACCCTGGTCGTGGAGCGCTTCGCCCTGGTACCCGTCACTAAGCTCGTAGATGCGGTAGGCGCATCTGATGAAGATGAGGATAGTAGCGAGACTCAAGGAGCCAAGGAAAACCTTGAACTTCCTGTCAGGCTCAATTTTAGTCGTACCAGAACTTTTGCGGTATCTTGCGCCATAGTCGATGGCCAGAATTATGAAGATGAGAAGAGTGAACACCTGGAAGGAGAGTCCAGCAAGCCCGATATTGACACCAGCTGTAGATGCGCCGCCAGATTGAGTAGACATTGCACCACCTGCTGCTTGCAAGACCAAAGAAATGATGTCGCACGGTATGAATATCTGATAATAAAAGGATGGTTTGAAGCGAGCAACAGTCGGGGATAGTTTCATGATGCTACAAATAGACACGGTCAGTTGCAAATTTCTTTGGTCGATAGTGGACCGCCTACCTCTTATACAAGGTGATGTAGATGGCTGCGGTCATAAAAACAGGTGCAACAGTGATGCAGACTATTGAATTCAATTGTAAGCACATAACTTGATAGGAACGCAGGCTTGAAACTGACCAATTTGCATGATGAAGCCCGAAAAGCTCCAAGGATCATAATACATGATGATGCGACCACCATATCCAATCATCTCACAGGCACATCCTAACATCATTAGGATAGCAAATGTCCGTTCATGGTATCTTGCACCCTGGAGTCCGTGCAGAACGAGCGAAAGACCGAACAATGCGATGAAGACGCTGTTAGCCGCGAGCGAAGGACGATACTTGAAAATGCTGAGCTGAACCGAGCAAGTCGAAATATCGCAGGCGCCCCAGTCCGCGATAGGCATCTTGTTGCGTATGCGATGAACACCTCGTGGACAATTGATGGGTTTCGTCAAGCGAATAGGCAATTTGAGGCGACGTCTAGGAAGAAGAACGCCGGAGTACACAGCTACAATTGGACAAACAAGAAAGAGGAAGAGGCATCGCCATTATGTGAAACGAGCTCAGCGCAGAAATCGGTTGTTCCCCCAAGACATCTGTACCATGCATGATACCATAATGAGCATGGTGAACGCTGCGGAGTATTAGAAAGTCCGCAATCAACAAGAACCACAGCAACGTCCAAAGGATTGTGCGACAAACTCTTGGCAAACAATGTTACCGCGTCCACTCCCGAGACAAACAGCTTCATCGATATGCGACAATATACATATCCGCAGGGCATGCATCGCATTCCCACTCTTGAAGACAAACCTAGAAATGTTCGGACAAACAATGGAGCGCTTGGTCGAACCGGCGCATTACATCTCGAGTGCAATCGCCGAACAGCTAAAGTGTGAAAAAGATATAGTGTTCTTTGATACTCGATAGCTGCTTGCACATAGCACTGCCACAATTGGCTCAGCATCTTTTCGACCTTTGAGAGGGAACCAAAAGTACACTGTACGAAACAAAGGAAAATGGTCACCATTGAACAAGTGCGGGCCTCGAATGCACAGATCGCTACATCGCTGCCAACGGGTCTCGTCGCAGTCTTTGTAGGAGCAACAAACGGCGTTGGAGAAGCCACTGTGAAGCAGTTTGCAAAGCACACTGTCCGTCCTCGCATCTATCTTGTGGGCAGATCTAAGGAGGCGGGAAATCGCATAGTTGCCGAGTGCAAGGCTCTCAACCCCGAGAGCCAGCTTGTGTTCATCTCAAAGGAGCTGAGTCTTCTGAAAAATGTAGACGAAGTTTGCCAGGATATCTTGGCTAAAGAAGACTGTATCAATCTACTATTCTTGACGATTGGCACTCTTCAAGCAGGGCTTAGTAAGTCTTCCACTGCACACGTCATTTGACGCATCCCTTTGAACTGTCTATCGCACGTGCTGATATACTTATAGAAACATCAGAAGGGCTGCATTATGCAGCAGCACTGGTAATCCACAGCCGCAACCGATTCATCAGCAATCTTTTGCCAAGTATCAAAAAAGCTCCTCATCTGAGCAGAGTCATAAGTGTCTTCCTTGGTTCGATGGAAGGCAACATCAACATGAATGATTTCCAAGGCTGGAGCTTGGGCTTGATGGAGAATAAAGGCCATGCTGCCGCCATCACAACCTTGTCATTGGAGCATCATGCTGCAAGCGCACCCGAAACAACCTTCATACACAACTTCCCTGGACCTGTGAAAGGAGGCATCCTTCGAGGTACAAAGGGCTTCGGCTTTGGTTTAGCTAGAGCTGCTTCTAGATTTCTCCTACCTTTGGTACAGATGCCGTCGCAGGATGCCGGTGATCGCCATGTCTACCTGGCTACTAGCGCAAGATATCCTGCCAAGAAAGAGCCTGGTTCATCACGTGGCGTTCCCTTAGACAGTGGTGTGCAAAGCATTCGGGGCACAAATAACGAAGCCGGAGTATACTCATTGTTTCTGGACGGCGAAGCGCTCAAGAAACCCGCTTACGACACATTGTCTAGATACAGAAAAGACGGTACCCTTGAGAAAGTCTGGTCAACAATTGAAAAGGACTCTGTCCGAATCACTGGATGCAAATGTATCTAGAGAGCTTTGCGTAGTCTTAGCTATACCTACCTGGACCTAGTGATCAGGTACAAGAATATGTCCTATGAACCGTTTAGTATTCGTGGATGAATGCATGAATCGGTCAGAACAATGTATGTAGGCTTTCGTCAGATTCACTATCTCGGCCTCGAGTGTTTCCTCACACGGTCACTTCCGCTTGCACTTCCAGCTTCACTACCGCTTTCAGTGATTCACACTCACTCGGAGCAATAATCGCTTAGAAAGATTTCATTTTGCTCTCTTGCCATCCTTGAAAGTTCCAACTACCAACACAATTCTCCTCTGCACTGGACCAAGCACAACTTATCGCTTCCACCATCGACCAAGAAAATGGACGAGCGCAGACTCAAGAACATCATCCAGAACATGGAGAAGAAACTCGATAAGCTCACCGAGATCTTGGAGGACCACGAACAACGTTCAGAGGGCAATCCAAATGTAACTTTTGACCCAAGCCTCTGCTTGTCTATTGTTGACCAATTGCGTGACGACCTTCATCAAGACGCAGGCACTCAGGCCGCAAAGTAAGAGATTGACGCAGCTTGGAGTTACAATCTGATACTGATAACCCCGGAAAGTGCGACAGGCATGATCCATCACATCTGCGACAGAGTCATCAGAAACACAGTCGATCGCTTGGCCCATACAATGCGCTCGAACTCGTCTGAGTCTCAGTTCGCCAGTAATTTGATCGATCTATTCTTTAAAGGTACCGAAGGTGATCAAAGGCGCAAAGACATCGAACGCAGACTGAGACAAAAATTTGGTTGGGACAAACTCGGTTCTCTCACCTATGAAAGCATGTTCGGGGATGCTATAACCGACTATGAGTACGACGTTGAGGAGGCAGCCCTGAAGTATGCTTTCGATGACATTGCCGACATGGTCGCCGCGATGACACCCGCGTAAGACGCTCGGCTCAGAGGCAATGGTTTTACAGGTTGAGCGGTAAGCTTCATCAGATGTACAAGAGGATTTCAAGAAACCAAGTTATAAGCCAACTACTCTAAGACTTCGGAAGAGATCGACGATGAACTCCAAGCAAAGACAGATATCTCAAAGTGAAAGCATGATCTCATTCTTGGAGGCCTACTTCCCATTCGAATAACAACTTCTCCTGCAGTGTCATGATCTATTTGTTGTCTTTTTCTTTGCACCAGTTCATGCCTGTGTCTGGTATGCACTTGTTCTCAAAAGTGATGGTGGATTGATAAGGTGACGCAAGATAATCTTCAACGGATGTTGCGACTGTTGAAAGGTGTAAGTACACCTAGCATTGGATCAGTTGCATGTGGTATGTATGAACTCTGCGACGACTTACCTGGTAGTATGCAATCATCTGAGAACTATTCTTCGACCCGATAGTGTCGCTTCTCACAGATCTTTGGAAAGTATCTCCGGCATCTCCTGCACTTTTCCAAAGACAACCACCGAGGCCTCTCTTCTGGCCTGCGACTCGAAGACTTTGGGGTCGAGAGTAATGAGCATGCCTTCTTCGAGCTGGAAGAAATAGGCCTCGAGTCGAACCTTGACTTGTTTGACGAGGTCGTCGCGAACTTCTGGCCAGTCCGTGGCGTGAATATTGGGTGCTCCTGTGATGTCGTGATCTCTGGGGAGGGCATCGATTTTGGCTACGACGAAGTCGACAGCATGGCCGATTCTGGTGTCGATGGATTGCCTGATAAGATGGTCAGATCATGTTTGATGCGGTGATGATGGAGACTACATTTGAAATTACGTGGCGATGTTTTCTTTAGCCTGAGCCAGCAGGTTTGATGCTTCGACTAGGTCACGGTCGGTGTCTTCCTTGGTTTTGCTCGGATCGTGATTGTCGGTTTGTGCATCGTGAACCTTTTTGAGTGCAGCCTCGACTGCTTTGTGTATCTTTGCCAAGTCAGGCTCTGATTTTGTGTTCTCCATGTCGGCTTGTGATGCAGTTGATGAAGCGGCGGATGTGTGTGTTTGAAGAAGCGTTTGTTCACCGGACAGAACTTGCGCTTGCTGATAGCAGGGTGTAAAAGGCAGGCACGTTTGGAAAAGATCAAAGATAAATTTGCATTGAGTCGTGGCTGCCAATTCTGAGAGTTTTACGTACCAAACAGAATGGCTTCTCTTGTCTCAGACCTATCATCCTGACACAAAACATTATCCGAAGCTGCATCCAACTCTGTGTACCCTGGCTTTTTATCCTCTCTGAACACAACCAAAAACAAAGCATCCAAGCACCACTCTTTTCAGCGAAGTCTAGTATCCGGACAGACTGTCGACAGATCTCACCATCTCCCTCTGCACCAGACCTGCGAGAGCTGCAACGACATGCTTCTTGATGGTGATTTCCGAGTCGAGTGCCTCAAGATTGGCTCTCTGGAAGACGGCATCAAGAATGTCCTGCTTGTTGATCATCACAACGGCAGCTTGGAGAGCAGATCCAGAAGGTCCAGTGAAAATCTCGCCTCTCCTGACCTCGTCAAGGGTAGACTTCAGAACGGCAACGACAGACTCCTTGACGACAGCGCAGACGTAAGAAGAACTGTTCGAAATCAGGCAATGTCTTTTTGATCTGTGACTTTCGACTTGCCTGGTGTGGTTCACTTCCATTCTCCGGATGCATGTTTCGACTTGCGCCAGTGCTGAGGTCACTTCGTTCTGCTGCCATTCGGGGAGAGGAGCATAGGACAGACGAGCGCGTTTCTGTGCAAGCAGTGACTTGATGCCTTGGAGATCGGTGTCGGTGCGGAAATGCTGCTTCCACTCATCGCATTGTTCAGGGGTGACGAGTGCGTTGGCCAGGCGCTCGATTTTGCGCTGGAGTTCCAGTGTTTCGTGGTCGGTAAGGACCGTCATCGTAATTCTTGGGATGGCTCCCGCGATTTTTGTATGAGTGAGATGAGAGATGGAGAGGAGGTGTATTACTTCTTCTGCAAACCCTCGCGGGTTGGACCAGAATACGCGTTTGGTAAATAGCACTTTCTAGACGTGTCAGTGTCCATGTTGTTGTCGCTGCTCGACGTGTTGGTACAGTCATTAATCCTCTTCGCATACGAGAAACTACAACGTGATTCGGAATCTTCCTATACTACCATATCATCCATATCCCTCTGCGGTGCCTTTGTGTTCATTTGAAGAAGTTCAGAGTATGTCAAAGTCGGCAGAATCGTCCACAGGGAGCGAGTGCTTGGTATCCTGAGTACTGTTCATGCCACAACCAAGATTGTGTCCAGCGGAGCCATAGCTGTTCTTCCTTTCCAGCAACTCGATCATCTCTGTCATCATGTGCCTCATAGTGGTTTCGACCTGACGCTTCATTTCGTCTTCAAGCAGCTTCTCAGTAAAGTTCATGGCAACGCCGCTTTTTGTAACGCCTGGTGATACGTGTGGAGGTCCTGAAGCTTTGCTGTGCATAGAGTCAGTAGTCTGATCACTGTGCTGGGCAACGATAGCATACTCTTGTATGCAGTCGTTGAGATAGAGGAGGTTGGTTCTTGTGTCTTCCATCAAGGATTCTGCTTTTTCGACAACAACCAAGTCTTTCTCGTGATCTTTGATCAGGCCGTACATCTCGCTGACTTTTTGGTAGGTATCTCTGACTGCGGTTAATAGCTCTTGCAAGTCGGCCATGGTATGTGTAAGAAGATCTGGATTCGTTCTGGAGTGAAGAAGTAACCAGGCAGATTGAGAGGCCAGCCTTGTATGCATATGTACTGAATTGCAAGGTGTTGGGCCAATATTGCTGGAGAACTTCATCGCAGCGTGTTACTTTCACCTAGATCGCCTCTGTTGAAAGCACGAACAATGGTTGCCTGAAAGAACAAACAATGTCAGAAGCAAGATATCAAAGAGATATACGATACACTTGCAAGAACTGACAGCATTTACCTTATACATACTGCATTCTTTGTGAGACAAAGATAGGTTTACAGCATGTGTCTTGGTCAGAGTCAGAGCAAACAGTGTTGTATCTCTTCATGATGAGATGCTACTGAGCAGATTCGTGGGGATGAGCGCTGTCACCAAGAGATACTGGTTTCTAAGCAATTAATTCTCTCATTGCGTTCTCACCAATAAAGATGGTTGCTGAAAGTGCAATCGTGGAGCGCATGCAGTGGAGCTGGATGGCCGAGGCTTCGCCGTAGTTAGACTTGTTGCCTCATGCCAGCGACTGTATACGCATATAACCATGTTTCTCCATCAATTGGTTCTGTGGTGTAGTTGGTTATCACTTCTGTCTAACACACAGGCGGTCCCCGGTTCGAACCCGGGCGGAATCATTACTTTTGCTGTTTAGCGTTATGTCTCCAGTCCATCGATGGTTAGGGCATGAACACCTGAGATAGATGCCGGATGTCACGAATCTTTTGAGCGGGCATTTTTGCATTGGTGGCAGGTGCTGTAACTGGGCGGGGGCTTCGCGAAAGCGAGGCCGATGGCTGCGTGCCGAACTTCCCCTGCTTGCCCTCATGCTCATCCCTTCCTTAAATCTCCACATTCACTTCGATTCTCGCGCCGGACAGACTAAATTCCGCCAATGGTATATCCGCCTATTTCTCCGTCCATCCCATTGATCTGAGAAAATGTATGGCATGTTACTTTAACCGGTTAGTTGCCGTCCACATTCCCCATATTTTCGAGTTACCCCGTGGGCGGGACACTTGCGGAGAAACAGACACCCTTGACGAGAGGCGTCATCTTGTATGAGGGTTCTTTCGACAATATGCATACATATAAAGACTTGAGCCGAGCACACACCGAGATGGGTCTTTACTCAACATTCTCTTTGTCTGTCTCATCTACAGCATCAAGATGTTGTTCCAGCCTCTCTTAGTTACAGCTCTTTTGAGTGCCATTACAGCTGTTGCATCGCCGACATGGTCTGCTGAGCAAGAATACACCAAACATCTCCCAAAGAGTGTCTCTAAGCATCAAGGGACACGCCCAAAGACTGACATCTCTCCCAAGAAGCCTTTCAAGCCATTCCCTTCTTCGCCCTCCAGAAACAAAGTCTGCTACGTCAGCTCGCACAACGATGGCGTTACAGATGACTCTAACTACATTCTTTCCGCTATTGACAAGTGCAACAACGGTGGCCATGTCATTTTCTCGGAAGGTCAGAAGTATGTGATTGGTACAGCATTGAACCTGACCAATCTCAACCACATCGACATCGACATTCAAGGCTACGTTCAATTCACCAACGACACCGACTACTGGCAAGCAAACGCTTTCAAGCAAGTCTTCCAGAATGCCACAACATTCTTCCAGCTCGGTGGAAATGATGTCAATGTCTATGGCGGAGGCTTCCTCGACGGCAACGGTCAGGTCTGGTATGATCTGTATGCTCAGAACATCTATATTTTGAGACCTGTTCTGTTTGGTGTTGTTGGCCTGCACAACTCGACTATCCAGAACTTGAACCTGCGATACAGTCCACAGTACTACAATTGGGTTGCCAACAGCACCAATGTCTTATTCTCAAACATTTCCATCTCGGGATACAGTCAGAGCAAGAATGTGGCCAAGAACACTGTGAGAAAAGTCCCTTTTGACACGCTCGAGAAATCGATTCACTAACACTTTGCTCTCTCTAGGACGGATGGGACACCTACCGCAGCGACAACATCGTCATTCAGAACTCAGTCATCAACAATGGCGATGATTGTGTCTCATTCAAGCCCAACAGCACAAACATGCTAGTCCAGAATCTGCAATGCAACGGAAGCCATGGCATCAGCGTTGGATCTCTCGGTCAATACGCTACCGAAACCGACATTGTAGAGAACGTCCTCGTCTACAACATTTCCATGTCCAACGCCAGCGACGGCGCTCGCATCAAAGTCTGGCCAGGCTCACCCGCCGCCCTCTCCGGCGACCTACAAGGCGGTGGCGGCAAAGGCCGAGTCAACAACATCACCTACGACACCATGAACATCAACAACGTCGATTACGCCATCGAAGTCACCCAATGCTACGGCCAAAAGAACTTGACAGCTTGCAATGAGTTCCCCTCCGAATTAACCATTTCGAATATCGTTATGAAGAATATTCATGGCACTACTAGCTCAAAGTACAGCCCGATCTCTGGATATGTGGTTTGTAGCAGCCCGAGTGTTTGCACTAATATTGAGCTGTCGGATATTAATGTTAGTAGTCCGAATGGCACGGTGAATGAGTTTTCTTGTGGCGATGTCGATGAGAGTTTGTTGCAGGGCATTCAGTGCACTTCTATCAATAAGGGATATAATTGAGCTCAGCAGTCTGTTTATAGTGGTTGAGTATACGAATTCTGTATCTGATCGACAAGACCTTGACAGAAATGCATGATGACCTATAGCTACTCACATGTTTGTGTCAATTCATAACACTTGCAGCTTATGCGATGCTGGGAAAGTCTTTGCTTCATCTGTTGAGACATACTGGCGTATATGTGACCATCAGCCCCGACTTGAAGCTTACAACTTAGTCTCGCGCCCTTCAGCCAGCACATCCTTCCTCCATCCAACTTCCACTCTTCTCGGTCCTTCTTTCTTGAATTCAACCAGAACCACTCTCTCGCTATCTCCCTTCCTCCCCTCAGGCTCGGCCTCAGCACCGGGCTTGTCAAGGCCCAACACAACTCTACCATCTTCTCTCTTCTTGCCTCCCAATACAGTTGGCGAGATGCACTTCTCACCCCACTTTCCTTCTTTGACAAAATTGAGCACTTGATCCCGTTGCTTCTGCAGTGTTGCAGAATCTGGTACCGGGGCCTCTTTGCCGACATCGCCAGAGGGACAGAGGAAGGGAGAGAGCAAGTACATGAGGAAGAATTGAGGAGGGAAGAGCATGATACGAGAGGCGCGGGCTAGACGAAGCCAAGTCGCTGCAGGGAGGAAGCGAGCAGCAGTGTGTTCGAGACCGCCGTCGTGGGTGGGCATAGGGATCATGGTCTCAGGTTCATCTTCTTCGGCGGTGGAAGACGAGGAGGGAAGGTTCTTGGGTGTGTTGCTGAGTGGTAGGAGGTAGATGTACATCTGAGTCGTGAAGCGTTTAGGTAGATTGGTAGGGGTGATCCAGCGTGTGAATGGGATGAGGTTGTCTGCTCGAATGTCAGCATGTCCTTTATGCAATTGCACACAAGGCCAGCATCTTACCAAGATCAGCCTTTGCATCCTTCTCATCAAGCCAGTCTTGAAACTTGATCTTGTCTCCATGCACGAGCTTCCTGACTTTGACCCTCTCTTCCTCGTCCACCTCCAATAGTCTTCCATCTTTTGTCCTTGCTAGTAAAATGCCACTTTCCTCGAACGTTTCTCGGACAGCAGCCATACGGTAGACGTCGCTATCGTGGTGGCGAGCAGCATCTTCGGGAGGTGGTGGATCACCGTCATGGAAGGGGGATATGTTGCCGCCGGGGAAGACATGTGCAGAAGCGAAAGATGAAGAGGTCTTGACTCGACGCAAGAGGAGGATGTGATTTTGAGGTGATATCAATAGGACACTAGAAGTGATGTCAGTCAATGGACACGCCGAGAATAATTATACAAGGTTGTGAGTTGGACAATGGAAACAGGCGGATGATTATGGTCAGGGTTGCGCTCGCAGCATGATCTCGAGCTGCAAATTCTCGAAGGAGTGGACAGACACATCCAGAATGGTTTGATTTACTTGAGCGTTGGGAATTGATAGTGCAGAGCCATGAGACGAGAGAAATCAGAGGTGCGTCGGAGTGTGTTCTGATGGTGGACGATGTAGTTGCCGATATCAAAATCGACAGACCGCAAGCTACGAACAGCAATGACAAACTTACCTCGAACTTGGTCTCGGAATGGCAAGCGCCTTCTTCCCCTTTTCTCCATTTCCTTCATATCCCTTGCCCAGAGCTGTGGTACTCGACATACTGCGAATCGCTGTTTTATTTCCGTTCTTCAAAAAAGATGAGATCAATGGTCTGGCAGTATAAAATGGTCTTGATGCAATGACGTCGACGAGAGGAGAAGCCAGTACTGTTGGCGCAGCAAGACGAGCAAGATGCATATAGATTGCACGAGTAATGTCTGGTCGAAGAACGCCAGTAATAAGTCAACAGTATAAGCAGAGATGGCTCCAAGGATACTCCTCAAGGTCTCGGATGTCGAGTTGTGGAGGCACGAGTGCGGACAGCCGAGGCACGTCTAGCGCCCGTTTTGGTGATGAGTGCGATGCTGAAGAAGGCACGAGTCAAGCGAGGAGGAAAACATGGCTCTAAGATGATCCAGAATATTGGAAATAATCTTTGATCATCGTTGTACGCACTATAATGCACAAGAATGTAGTGATGCTGATGCTGACAGTGTTTGAGTGGTCGCGGTGACCAAGCGACGTTGGCTTGCATCTGGCGCCGCAAAACTGGAAGCAAGCTGTCCTGAGCTCCAGATCCAAGAGCTCAAGCTCCAGAGAGCTACAGCTCACTCAGATGGCTAGTCTAGATTCTCAAAAGTCACGTAAATGGCAATTAGATATGACAGATTGCATTTAGCCGGATTATGGGTCGAAGGCTGGTTGCATCAATGCGCCAGACGAGATGTGGCGTTCGAGAAGCTTGAAGCAGTGTCACATCCATTAATCAGTAGTTAACCGTGGTTGAAGACCTGTCGTGTCACATCGGGAACAAAGCAAACGTCAGTTGGTGTGGTCAGGATAGGCGTTTCTATTCAAAAGCCTCCCCAGTGTATGAGTAGAGGATTTTCTTGTTTGTTTTTAAGAAAGTCTTGAAAGAGCCCCGTCGTATCCTGGCCATGTCATCGTCTTCCTTCCACAATTCATCCCTCCGGGCGTCAATAGAAAATAATGTACACGTCGATGTTTTGGTTTCCATGACCGGGGTTGACTTTGAACTCCCCAAAAGACATCGCTCATTGCAGAGGTGAAGACGTTTACACGTACTTGCACATCATGGCAACCATCAGGTCGAAAAGACCGATGGCCTCGACGAAGGCGAAACCAAGAATGGCGTAAGAGAAGAGCTGGCCACGGAGGGAGGGGTTGCGGGCAACACCCTGGAGGAGAGCGGCGAAGACGAGACCGATACCGATCTATTTTTCTCGTGATTAGCTCAACGAATTGACTTGGAAGAAGGCATATCACTCGAGGTGAGGTGGAACAAAAAAAAGGTTGAGCTCCAAAGCACCTCAGCATGATATGTGAGAAAGTACTTACACCGGCACCACCAAGACCGATGGCAGCGTTACCCATACCAATGTTCTGGGAGACCTGGACGAGGGCGTTGGCCATCTCGGAGGAGTAGGCGCGGCGGGCGGCAGGGGCGACCTTCTGGACCATGGAGACGGTCTGGGGGCGGACGAGGGTGGCCTGGCGGAGACCTTGAGAGAAGAGCGTCAGAACATTGTTGCTTCAATTCAATTGGGCTTGCCATTGATGAATGGAAGGCTGATGGAGGTGGAGGATGGTTCGATGTTTCGATGGAGCTGTGATGAGGTGACGTTGAGGTGGTGATGATTTACCAGAGAAGGCGCGCTGGGCGACCTTGGGCTGGACAGCGCGGAAGGCAGCAGGGCGGGCAGCCATCTGGGCGAACTTGGGGGCGATTCTGGAGGCCATTTCGACTGATTGGATGTGTGAAAGGGGATGGAGAGGAGAGTTGTTGATGAAGGATGGAAGATAAGGGTTGAGAGATCGGGGCGGAAGCTTTCCCTTGATGGACGACGAGTGAGAAGAGGTCAAGGGGGAAAGCCGTGGGAGCCCACGCAGAATTTTCTTGTACTGCCGGTCCGGTGGCCGTGTGATTTGGCCAAGTTTGCTTCACTCGGAGCCAGGAGGCGTAGCTTAACCGAGTCCAAGTGGGTCTCTTCCACTCCAGGAAGCTCAACAATTGGCCAGTTTCCACCAGCACACAGACCATCCGCGTCCGAATCCTGGCCGATGTTAGGAGTGTCAATTGCACTCACAGCAGCATTGTCTGCGAAGGAAAACAGAACAATGTCGTTCAACTTCGTGCAGTCCAGCTCCAAGTCGAACAAAAATCATGTGCAAAGTGAGCTCGAGGTAAAATAAACAGTTCGATGTGTGGGAAAAGTGACAGAAATACTGGCCGGGCATAGTCTAAATCAATAGCGCCCGCATCCGCGTCAGTGATCGAGCTGGAGCTCCCCCAGCCAACGTTAGGCTGGGGTGTACTTTACCGTGAGTGAGCTGGCCATTAGCCAAAACTCTCTACTTTGTTTGATATTGGAGCTCAGTGACGGAGCTCGGAAATATTTCAATGATGTATCTGTGGCTATGGTAATAGTTGTATGGAAGGGATGATCTGTCTATCTGATGGGTAGTCCAATGCAATCACAGCAATTACCACTGCAATACACAAGGTCAAGTGATTTCAAGATGGACGGATGTAGAAGCTTGAAGATGCTGCTCCATGGGAGTATGAGCATTGTGACGGAAAAGTATGGACAGCCTGGATGTCATTTGAGAAAGAAGATGCAGTTGCTCTTATACTCTTTCAGGTGATCCCCAAGGAGGATAGAAATGAATGCATGGTGAAGCGAAGGAGAGCCATTTGAAGCATCGAACAGAAAGACTAACCGTTCAAGGAATGCTGCCAGAATGAGACAAGCGAGCCGTTCAATTGCTTAAAGAAGCAAAGTGTCCCCAGACTGCATGAAGCATGGGCGTCAAGACATTGAGCATGGCTAGCTATCGTCAGCAGTGATAAAGTCGACCAGTCGCCCTTCCTGTAGATCCAATGGATTTTGCCAGACTGCAAGGCTGGACGACACAGCAAACGGGAAGTCCTCAAACGCAGTTCCATGATCCATGTGGCCGGTCGGTCGAAGCTGGACATCGTGAGGTCAAAAGTCTTGTCGCCCGCGGCTTCCCGAGTCAACCCGACGATCGCTCTGAGCTTCATCAAATTGCGCCCGCCAAGTTGGATGTGCGATGAGCCGCTGACGACGAGCACTCCTCCTTCAACAATGTGCTCAGCGACTTCTGGATACTGTGATGCTTGCATCTTGTCTGTTCGCGCTGAGTGCGAGGACCGCATTAGTATGGCTCACATCGTCGTAGAAGACTGAATCGATCAATACCAGACAAGAGCCTCGGGCCATCTCATCCGACGTGGAGACACACACTGCATTGTTCAGCTTCATCAAGGTGCATCGAAGGAGACATTGAGCTGAGCAGACCATGTCAGGACAAATGCGTCGCACGCATCACGCATGCAACCAAGCCGCAGAATTGAAGCAGAAGCAGCTTTCCGTTCCTGCTGTGCCACAATCCTCCATGCTCGCATCCCGATACTTGCACCAAAGTCCTTCTCGACAACACTCGATGCGTCACATCCAAGCTCTTGTAGTGCAAAGAACAGGTCCCCTACTCGGAGTGATAATAGCTCGATCCACATGCTGCGTGCTTAGCTGTCGAGCGGCATCAGCCATTCAGCCACAATGCTTGAAGAAGAACATCGTGCCTCTTCAACATTCAGTGTGCAATTGTTGTGCTTATGCACAGGTAGCAGTACACAATAGGCCAAACACGGATAGTTGAAGTAGAGAGCACATGGAGCTTCGTCACGTCACATATGAAAAGGACAGGTCAAGAACAATTGAAGTATGTGCAAAATATGCGCAGCGTGAATTCATATTCAAATCTCTCCCTTCCCAGTTCATGAACGCCAAATGTAAATGCTTTCAAGCGAACTCCGCAATGACCCCCATCTTTTTATCATAACCGAACCAACTTTTCCCATTGATGGTCTAATTCCTCTAAGCGTAGAGCTTCTTGTCGAAGCTGTGGAGACCGTGAACGTTGCCCTCAGCCTGAGCAGAGACGGTACGGAGCTCGAATCTGACCTCGCCATCAATAACACCTTGGCGGAGAGCGGTCAAGCTGGTGACACCAATGTCCTGGAGAGAGTGCTGAACACCCGAAATGAGGTAGGGGACGAACTTGGTGACGGATCCACGGTCGAGGACGGATCCAGAGACACCCTGGGCGACGAGGAGTCTGTCACCTTCGGAGAAGTAGCGGGCGGTACCGGCGTTGGAAGCCTTGGGGTCGTTGGGGTTGGCAGAACCAACACCAGCCTTCTTGTCCTCCATGGCGTCGATGGAACCCATGCCTCTGTAGGCCTTGACGAGCTGACCCTCACGGGAGACGAAGGACTCACCGGGCGACTCGGTGGTACCGGCAAGGAGACCTCCCATCATGACAGTGCTGGCACCGAGGGCAAGACCCTTGACAATGTGGCCAACGTTTTGAATACCACCGTCAGCAATGCAGGGAACACCGAAGCGGGCGGCGAACGAGGTGACACTGTGAACGGAAGCAGCCTGAGGACGACCAACGGCCATGACCTCCTGGGTAATGCAGGCAGAGCCAGAGCCCATACCGATTCTGAGACCATCAACACCAGCGGCGATGAGGCCGGCGGCTTGCTCGCGGGTGACAACGTTGCCACCAATGACATCGAGACCAGGGTGGGTCTTCTTGATGTACTTGATCATCTCAATCTGGTACATGGAGTTACCCTGAGAAGAGTCAAGGATGACAATGTCGAGACCAGCATCAACGAGCTTCTGGAGACGAGCCTTGTCGTCGGGACGGGTACCGATGGCGGCAGCGGCAATCAGCTGCTTGGTCTCGGGGAGCTTGGAGGCAAGGGGGTAGTTCAAGTTCTTCATCAAATCGGAGCGCGAGACGAGCGAGATGAGGTTGCCGTTGTCGTCAACAATGGGGAGCTTGCCCTTCTTGGATCTCTGGAGGATGGCGTTGGCCTCGGTGAGCTCAATGCCGCTCTTGGCGGTGACGAGCTCGGTGGACATAACCTTGCTGACCGAGTCGCGCAGGTTGTCGTGGAACTGAATATCACGAGGGGTGATGATACCGAGGAGCTTGGAGCGAAGCTTGCCGGACTCTGTAAGACCACGTTAGTCGTACTGTTCCAGAAGCGAGCTCAGATGAAATGTTGGATTGTGTGTATTTTTCAGATTCCAAAATATTTCTCCACAACAGATTGACTTGGATGCGGTTGAACGAAAGTTATTGTATTTGTTGAGTCATCCTCAAGAGGGCAGAGGGAAGAGAGAATTCTGAGCTTACCAGTGACGGGGAAACCACCGAAGCCGAGCTTCTCCTTGAGAGCAATAGCCTCGCCGACAGTGGTCTCGGGAGAAATGACGACGGGGTCGAGGATGAAACCGTTCTCGTAGCGCTTGACCTTGCGGACCATCTCGGCCTGGTCATCGGCAGAGCAGTTGTGGTGAATGACACCGAGACCACCGAGCAGAGCCATGTGGATGGCCATGTTGTGCTCGGTGACAGTGTCCATGGGCGAAGAGAGGAGGGGGGTCTTGAGAGAGATACGCTTGGTGACGGGCGAGTCAAGAGTGACCTCGTTGGCGGAGAAGCCTGGATTGAGAAGTAAGCACGCTGATAATGGTGCGCATGCGCATTCAGCGGCTCATACCAATGTAACCAGGAAGGACGAGGAAGTCGTTGTAGGTCAGACCACCGTTGTTCTTGGAGTCAAGGAGAGTCTGGACGTTAATGCCATCGCGCTCGGAGTACTCGTTCTTGACAACCTCAAGGGCATTCTGGTAGTCAAGGATCTTCTCCTTGTGAAGAACGGGAACCTGGGAGGTCATTTTGGCGTGTGTCGTGTGTCGTGTAATTAGAGAAGAGGAAAAACAGATATAGAGAAAGGACAAATGACGCAAATGGGTATCTCAATTGAAAGTAGTACGACGAAGAGGTCGACGGGTTCAAGTGTGAATACTTTCCCCAAGAAAAGAAGAGAGAAAAGAGAGTTGTTCGAGATTTTCTGCGCATCCTCGACGCGCAAAGTTCGGTCAGGGTCTGCAGGTGATCTGTGCTCGCATGTTTGCAGTGTTTGAACATCGGTCTTAACAAGACCCTTCTCAGTTATCGCCGCCACTTGATAATCAGCTGCCATCCACTACTAAGTCTAAAAGACCGTACTCAACGGCAGATATCCAAGCCAAAGAATCACGTAGTCGCAATGATCAGGTTTCTTGTTAGCCAATCGTATCTAGAGTCCTGTCTCACTCGTTGGCCAACTCATCTCTTTTGTACACGAAGTGGGATGCCTCGAACAAAAGCACCAGCCAGCCAGCCCGAAGAAAACAAAGCATGCAAATCAGTCCTTGGGAATGCAGGAGACACTTTAACATCCAGAGTGCATAGCATATTGTATTCGGATATCGAAATTTGCTAGTTCACATCGACTCTATACCAAAAGTGATGCAAGGTATAAGAGAAGTCAAAGAGGGACCCTTGATCGGGTCTTTTAGTGTTTGGGTAACTTTGGTTTCGGGCTGCGGGTGGGTTTGTTGACACCAAGCAAAACAACAAAGTCGAGCTTTTCGGCTCACCACTTTCCTGCATACATCACGCCAGCCTGCTGCTCTGCTCAGCACCGATTATTCTTCGAGGCCGTGAGCATCTTGTCTGCCAGGACCGAACGGTTGTTTCAGAAACTTTTGTGACTTCATTCCGCAAGCGAAATCAAGAACCGGTGTTGCAACGGGTGTGTTTACGGGGACAGAGCGTTGCAAAGCAATCGATTTCTGCCCTGCTATGCCGTCTGGTCCAATCGACAACTTTTTCCTTGTCTGTTGCTTATACTGTCATTGCTAATAGCAGTGCTGCGGGCGACGTCGCCGCCGACTCTCGACAAACAAGTTGCTGTTCCGTTGCTGTGCGAGTGCCGCCGGGACATTGACAAGTCGGACACCGCCCTCCTTCCATATTCATTCGGGGCCGCCCCTTCCCTAGGACATCATGGCATATCTACATCAATCACGCGGGCAAGCGCCAGCATCTCCTTCGGTGCCTGGGAGCCCACTCCGTCACACAACCAGCGTATCCACAAGCCATTTACACCACAAACGAGGACTCAGCGAGGCGACTGGCTCACCAAAGGCAAAAGGGTTCTGGGAGGCCAAAGAAGCCAATGTCGTTCCTGTCACGCCTGAACAATTCCGCACCGCTCTAAGGCCATTACAACAGGCTCCCGGCACATCGCCAGCTCAATCCTCGCCGCATTCGCTGACCCATACCCACTCACACTCGCGCTCCAAGAGTCTACACGACTCGAGAATGGATCCATTCATTAATGGCACTCCCACCTCCGAGTCTGCCTCACCCATGCCAACGTCACCACCCTTGAAATCTCGACCGCATTCGCTTGCAATCTCCCGCTCCGATTCCGTACGCGCCCCTATCCACGACCGTGGTAATCGCAATTCTGCCCACGTCCACTTCGCCTCGCCCAGTCACATCGAAAAGTCAGAGCTACAAGGCTTGCAAAGATCAGCCACGAAACACTTGCGCACCCTTTCCAAATTCGCCCAAGATACCGACGATGATGACTTCTCGATCAAGTCCCCCGAGCAAGAGGTTGTTGGTCTCCATGGCCGGAGGAAGTTACAACGTACCATGACAACGAAAGAGAAGAAGGGCACAGAAACTACTAGCAAGTTCACAAGCAGTTGGGAAGCTAGCAAGTGGATGGATCGCCAGCGTCAATTCTTGCAGGCTTACGAGTATCTGTGTCACATTGGTGAAGCCAAAGAGTGGATCGAAGACATCATCCACAAACAGATCCCCGAGATTGTTCAGCTCGAAGAGGCACTCAGAGATGGTGTCACCTTGGCTGAAGTCGTGCAAGCCATACATCCCGAACGACCTATCCGTATCTTCAAACACGAACGCCTACAGTTCCGCCATTCCGACAATATTGCTCTGTTCTTCCGCTTCCTCGCCGAAATGGAACTGCCCGAGCTCTTCCGTTTCGAGTTGGTCGACCTCTATGAGAAGAAGAATATCCCCAAGGTCATCTACTGTATCCATGCCTTGTCATGGCTTCTCTTCCGCAAGGGTCTCGTAGACTTCCGCATCGGCAACCTTGTCGGTCAGTTGCAGTTCGAAGACCATGAGCTCGAAGCCATGCAGAAGGGTCTTGACAAGGCTGGCATTAGTATGCCCAATTTCTCAGGCATGGGAGCAAACTTTGGTGAACCAGAACCGGAACCCGTTGAGACAGAGGAGGAGCGGAGTCAGAGAGAACTGTCCGAGCACGAGGCCATGATCGAAGACTTGCAATCTCAAGTCCGTGGTGCTATGGTCAGGCTAAAACTTGGTGACACTATGAATCAACTGTGGGACGCCGAAGAAGCTCTTGTCGACCTTCAATCACGAATTCGTGGAGACTTTGCCCGCCAGATTTCTGACTACCGCATGGATATGAGACGATTCGCTGTTCAGCTTCAGAGTGCTGCTAGAGGCTTCCTCATTCGCAAGCATCACAGCAACCGTGAACAGACCTGGAAAAGTCAAGAGAAGCAAGTCGTCACTATCCAATCGCTTTTCAGGGCTCGCAAAGCAAGAGCGGAAGTCACGCGAATGCGTACCCATATGCAGAAGCAGGACATGGGCATTCGCAATCTTCAAGCCGCTATCCGTGGTGCACTGAGTCGACGGAACGTCAGTGACCAATATGAAGCGACGCGGGAAGCCGAAGAACCGGTCCGTTGGCTTCAAGCAGCAATCAGAGGAGCTATCAAGAGAAAGCAGATTGAGCGCCAGATCGAGGAGGGCCATGCTTCCGAAGAGCACATTGTCTCTCTACAGGCGGCAATCAGGGGTATGCTCGAGAGAAAAGGGCATGCCGCAAACGCCGATCTGCTTAAAAAGCATTCGAGATCCGTTGCAACGCTCCAACATGCCATGGCTGGCTTCGTCCAGCGTCGAAAACTCGAACACACTCGCACATCTCTTAACACCGAGACTCCCGCCTGGCTCGAACTCCAATCTGCAGCACGCGGTCAGAGTGCAAGACGTGCACTCAGAAATCTCAAGTCGGCCCTACAAAAGCAATTGCCTTCGATCATCGCACTGCAGTCTGCCTTCAGAGCTGGTTGCAGCCGCAAGGACGTGAACACAATCAAGGATGCTCTTAACTACCGCGAGAACTCTATCCTCAGTTTCCAGAGTTCTGCTCGTGGTCATATGTTCCGCAAAAAGCACCATGCCGACGTCAACGCTCTGTATGCTCAGATGTCAGCGGTTAGGGACCTTCAGTCTTTGTCGAGAGCCTATCTCGAACGTCAAAGGGTGTTCGGTATTTTGTGCCAGCTTAACGAGCAAGAAGACCAAATTGTTGAATTACAGAGTATCGCGCGCGCCCTGCTTGGCCGCCGCGATATTGGCGTTCTTCTCAGTCAACTTGAAGATGAAGAAGATTCTGTCATTGAATTGCAGTCCGCGATCAGAGGATCTCTTGTGAGGCGAGAATTTGCCGAGAAGCAACGCTTCTACAAAGAAAACATGGAGAAGGTCATCAAAGTCCAGAGCATCATCCGCGCTCGTCAACAAGGTCAAGCTTACAAAAGTTTGACAAGCGGCAAGAACCCACCTGTTGGTACTGTGAAGAACTTTGTTCATCTCCTGAACGACAGCGACTTTGACTTCGATGAAGAGCTTGAGTTTGAGAGACTGCGCAAAACTGTGGTTCAACGTGTACGACAAAACGAGATGGCCGAACAATACATCGACCAACTGGACATCAAGATTGCGCTGCTTGTCAAGAACAAAATCACCCTCGACGAAGTCGTCAAGCATCAACGACACTTTGGTGGCCATGTTGGCAGTCTGCTGAATAACACCGAAATTTCGTCCAAAGACCCGTTCGACCTCAAAGCCTTGAACAAGAACTCGAGGAGGAAGCTCGAGCACTATCAGGAGCTGTTTTTCCTCTTGCAGACTCAACCACAATATCTTGCACGCCTTTTCCACAAGCTGAAAGAACAAGGCATGCCAGAGCAAGAGGGCAAGAGGATCGAGCTGCTCATTATGGGCCTCTTTGGATTTGCACAGAAACGCAGAGAGGAGTACTATCTCTTGAAGCTAATGACACGCTCTATCCAAGAGGAAGCAGAGCATAGTGCTTCGCTTCAGGATTATCTCCGTGGCACTTTCTTCTGGAGCAGATTGCTAACTGCCTATGTGAGAAGTCCCCGTGATCGCAAGTACATGCGTGATTTGTTTGGACCACTTGTCAGAGAAAGCATCTTCGAGAATGCAGACTTAGACCTTGAAAGTGATCCGATGCAGATCTACCGTGCCTCGATTAACAACGAGGAGCTTTCTACTGGACAGCGTAGCCGCAGGAACCCGGATATCTCACGTGAAGAGGCTATTCGTGATCCCGAGACCAGAGATCTATTTGTGTCGCATCTGCAAGATCTTCGAGACATCTGTGACCACTTCTTCATTCTTCTCGAGGAGACTTTGCCGCGCATGCCTTACGGCTTGAGATTCGTTGCTCAGCAAACCTTCAATACACTCGTCGCTACCTTCCCAGGAGAAAGTCAGCAGCATCTTCTCCAGGTGGTCGGTCACTGGCTGTGGAAGGCCTACCTTGCCCCTGCATTGACTCAACCAGAGATGTGGGGCATTATTGACCGAGGTCTGAGCCCTATACACAAGCGAAATCTGGGCGAGGTCAGTAAAGTTCTCGGTCAGGTATATGCCGGCAGACTATTCGGTGGCGACCACATCTATCTGCAGCCTTTGAACACCTGGGTTGGCGAGGCTATTGAGAGGATGGAGGAACTTCTTGTATCTCGTAAGTTTTCTATTGATCCTTGATTCGACGCCGCTAACCCTTTCCAGTGATCGACATTCGTGAGCCTGAGCAACAATTCGACATCGATGAGTTCAATGATCTCTTCGCCCGTGTCAAGCCCACACTGTACATCAAAATGGCAGATATCTTCGCTATCCATCATCTTGTGACAAACGAGCTGTCACATCTCTCTGATCCTGACGATGTTTTGCGTGAGATCATTCGCGAGCTCGGGAGCGCCCAGAGCAACGAGAACGAGATGATGGGCGTAGGCTCGAATGAAATCAGTCTGCAGTTGACACCTAAGTTCCATGACAAGCAAGATCCGGAAGCCGACCTCAAACAACTTTTCATGGAAACCAAGCGCCTTGTTTTGTTCATCATCAGGATACAAGCTGGAGCCAATCTACTTGAGATCCTCGTCCGTCCTATCACACCAGAGGATGACGATAAGTGGTTCTCGCTTGCGGACGAAGAGGCTCTGCACCAAAGATCCAACCCAAGAGCGCCTTCGGCATACTCTGGTATGATGGATGACGAACCGGCATCCACTCTGCTGGACATTACCTCGATGTCATACGCCGAAGTCAAGAGTACAGCTCTCGAGAACATCCTGATACTTGAGCAGCAAGGTAAAGTCAGCAGACACAACCAGTACCAAGACTTGCTCAATGCTATCGCCATTGACATCAGAACGAAGCACCGCCGTCGTGTGCAAAGGACTCGCGAACTGGACGGTGTTCGCGCTACGCTTACGCAACTCGACTCGAAGGCGTCTTACCTGGACGAGCAATTGCAGAGCTACAACGACTATATCGAGCAGGCAATGATCACACTGCAAAACAAGAAGGGCAAGAAACGATTCCTGTTGCCTTTCACCAAGCAATACAACCATGAGCGTGAACTTGCTCGATCTGGTCGCACACCTAAGTTCGGTTCCTACAAGTACTCGGCACGCTCCCTCGCGGAGAAGGGCGTGCTTGTCAGCTGGGACGGTTACGATGCAACTCAATGGAATCGTATCAACGTCACGATCTCTTCAGATGAAGTTGGTGTGTTCCATATTGAAGGAAGCATGGGTAGTCTCATGATTCCGGGCGCTAGCGCGTCTGTACCGCTCGACGACCTCCTCCAGGCGCAGTTCGACAACCATCAGTTCATGAATCTGTTCCGTGGAACCGGCGGCGAGGGTGGTCTCAAGTTGAACGTCAACCTTTTCTTGCACCTAGTCTTCAAGAAGTTCTACCGCGAAGAGTAGACAATGGGACTCGGTCTCCCTGAGGACCATCATAACGTGGACATGACCTTTTCGTGTTTTTTTTTTCTCAGTTTCTGCTCGCTTCCTCTTACTCTATACTCTAAAGACGTCAAGTCTTTTTCTTCTGTTTATATAATACGACTTTCCCGAAACTCTTATGCCAACACGAACAGGGTGAACAAGACGAATTTGAGACCCTTCTCATATGGCGTTTTCTTTCTACGAGTTTGAGAAGAGTCATGGTTGTGGTTTGCAATGGTGACAAGGTTGTTGAGCATAGAATACCCACTTGATGTAAATGTCACTTTTTCTCAATTTTCAGCTGCTCTTGCTCTGCTTCAGTGTAATTATGAAAGTGAAGACAGCGACGAGTGTTGTCGGCTGTTACTATCACGAAGGTTCTGTTGAGAACGCTTTGATTGCACAACTTCGCGAAGGGATTTATGCACTTTCTTGGCAAGCTGTTCCAACGAGCAACAGCCGACGGTCTGCGTGACTTCCACCTGTTTTAATTGACGATCTCTTTGAACAATGTGCTATATTCGAGTTTGCGTATAGACATTGTGCTTGAGACAAGTTGCAGACCGTGTTCCTACGCGTGCACGACGATAAATTCGATTGTCGCGTGTGACGCGATCAAATGACTGCTTCGTTGTAATCCTCAGGATGTCACAAGTTGGTCATTCGCTCTTATGAATCCCGAACAGCCACGCAGAGCGGCGACTGTGCCTTTGCCGGTTCCTCAAACTCATCAAAACCCACCGCCCGCTCCGCCTCTACCTCCGCAACAGCGAGCTCGCAATGCTCTGAACAGGTTTCTAGGTTTTCCTGCCAGGACTGCCGATGCAGATGGCGAAGGGCGCGATGGCTCAGGTCCGGAGCTCAAGGACGTCCAGAGACTACCCAGCTTATCCGCATATAATGCCAGCGCTAGTCATAAGACTGGGCTAGAAATTAATTCCCTGTCCATCAATGACGAAGGCAGTCATGCTATTCTTGCTGGCCGAGATATCCTGAAAACAATCCGTGTTGACGAAGGGAGCTGTACTGAAGATATCAACATCAGAGCTGCCATCCGCAATTACAGTGCTCATACCTCTGGGAGATCAAAGGATAACATCAACATATCAGATGTTGCTTGGGGCAAGGGCAATTTTGGCAACTACATCGCCGCCGCGAATGCCAACGGACCTATCACATTATACGACCTCAATCATCCTGGAATCGAAGTTGCGCAGCTTAAAGAACACCGTCGGCAAATTCACAGAGTCACGTTCAACCCCCATGCTGGCCAGCATTTCCTTTCTGCGAGTCAAGATGGAACTGTTCGCCTTTGGGATCTTCGCGATGTGAGGAGAGATGCCAACACCTTTCCAAGCAGATTCACTACCAGTGGCCAGAATGAGGGTGTTCGAGACGTCAAGTGGTCTCCAACCGATATCTTCGAACTAGCCATGTGTACGGATGGTGGCTTTGTTCAAAGATGGGACACTCGCAAGCTAAAGAGCCCATTGACGCGTATCGCAGCTCATACAGGTCCGTGTGCGACTATTGACTGGCATCCGGATGGTAAACATCTACTTAGCGCTAGTTCGGACAAGACGGTCAAAGTATGGAATATCTCAGCCGAAGGCAGAAGACACAAGGCTGTTTATGAAATCAAGACGCCATATCCTTTGCGCCATGCTAGGTGGAGACCATCTTGTCAGTCATCGTGGCCGACGGGTCGGGGCTCGAGGCAGTGTACCCAGATCGTCACGTCCTACGAGCGTGACCATCCCATCGTGCATGTCTGGGATTTTCGAAGGCCATGGCTGCCCTTCCGAGAGATGGAAGGCTACCAAACTGCGCCGACGGATCTTTTGTGGCATTCTCAAGATCTGTTGTGGACGGTGAACAGGGAAGGTATGTTCCTTCAGCACGACATCAAGTATGCTCGAAAAGTCATGGACAAACGCAACATGCAAGCCTTCGCTATCTCTCCGCTTGGAGAGTTTAGTTTGGCCACACAGAAGAGAGCAACTCGTCTCAGACCAGGTCTCAACCGTGACGACAGCGAAGCATTCATCCGTCACCGGCGAAATGGCCTGTCACCTTCTGAGACGATTGGGCAAGGAAACACTTCTAGTCGAGGATCGCACGACGATACCATTGACGACACTTTTCTAAGCAGCTCTTATGGCAAACGGCATACCAGATCTCCCAGTGCCAGACTCGGCAAGTCTTCTAACGGATCACCTCCAGCAGCATATGACGTGAGCTCTACTCGTACTGTCAGTCTCGAAGATGTTCTGAAAGCGGGCCGAGCATATAAACCAGGTCAATCTGCTGCTCGTGGTCGCGTGCCTGGGAGCCCGAATCTGTTACTCATTCAATACTTTGCCAAACAATACACTACACGAGTTCTCCCCGAACCTCCCTCGGTCGATGCATTTTTGAAAGTGCATGAGGTTTTCGAGCGCAACGCAACTCATGCTCAAAAAGCATCGCTATATCGCTTAGCTCAGTCATGGAGGATGATGGGTCAAGCGGTCATGACAGAGTTGCTGACCAGAGCGAGTTTACACCGCGGTTTGAGAGTTAAAAACGAATCTGGTCCCCGCAAAAGCTTGTTAGACGAGTCACCCTTCGCTAGAAGGACACGAAGATGGCTTGGATCAACAGAACGCAGGCTGAGCTCAAAGCCTGGTACACCATTGAGCCGGCCACTAAGGACGATGGAATCACTGTCGACTGTCCAGCCCGATAGCACCTCAAACGTTCCTACACCAGTTGCACGACCTGTAAAAGATCGTCCTGAGTTGGAACGGACTTCACTCAAGGAGATCGACACAGATGAAAGCCTTACCTTGCCACCTTCACTTCTGACTCCCTCTGAGATCAAACAAAATATCGAGGAACAGAGTCGCGCCACGTTACAGGCAGTTGATCATAGAGGCATCGAGCACCGCAACTCTTGGTATGGTTCCGTGCAAAATTATCACGAAAAGCGAGAGGCGATCAGCAATTGGAGACAGCCTCTTAAAGAGCCGCTCAACCTGGAGGAAGAGTCGAGTGAACGACCTAAACCTACAAGATACAACTCGGACGAGAGTTTCGGCATGTTTCCATCCTTGTCGTCTCGAGATGCTTCCGGACCTGCTTCCTCGGTTGCTAGCAGATCAGATTTGATGGAAGCTGTGCAGGAAAATCTCCGATCAGAAGGTTCATATGGTTCGATGAACTTGGGAAGTAGCTCATCTTCCGAGCCCATACTTGGTCGAAGCTATCAAGCCAGCTCAGGTATACCAGAAGATCAGAGTCAAGGAAGCGTCGCCGTATCTTCTTCAGAAAGTGATCGCGAAGGCGCCATCGTAGTTCCTGCTCCCAAAGAAAGCAAAGATGCTCCAGCCAGAGACATACCTCGAGATATGCAGACTCTAGCTTTGAACAATCAGCAGAGCTTCACGTCCGAGATTGATGCTTTCCCTAGTCAACGAAAGCTTTCTGAGGACGTTGATAACATGGAAGCTAGTGGCACTATTGTTCCGCACCGCCATTCAAGACAGCTAGGACGATCGAGAGAAGGATCTGTAACCAAGCCAACAGCCCTTTCGCATGGTTCAGGGAGTGCACCGGCGGTAATGCCATTAAAGAATGCTTCTGTTGACTCAACCAAAACGCCCTTCATCACAGCCGATTTCTTGGCCTCTGACTACAACATTGATGCTGAGAAGAACAAACCATTCCGTGTGATAGATATGCTGAATCACCTGCTCGACTATCATACGAGGAAGGTGCCGGATGCACAAGCAGCGACCAATTTCATCTTCATGTTGACGCCTTTGCTTCCTGAGACTCATGCACTCCCACAGGCAAATGTTGATGCGACCATCGCCGTGTACAGCGAGTACTTCACTGCCATGGGATACAGTGATATGGAGATCTATAGTCTGTTCTCTACTTCGTTCGAACATCTTATCAAGGCAGGACTGCAACCTCTCCAAGCAGAAAGCATCATCAGCACCTATCACAGCCAATTACAGCATCTTGGATTGTTCAGCAATGCTGCCTATCTACGTCGTGTCAGCTATCCTATGTACCCATCAGTCTACGAAGCTGGGCTGAAGGACACTCAAGTCAGCTTCATGTGTGGCACCTGCAGGAAACCTATCAACACTCCTAACAAGATGCGATGTGAAAATTGTACACAGCGTCAAGATCCATGTCCGATCTGCTGGTGTGATACAAGTCCATTTGAGGCACCTGCCAAGATCAAGACGCGAGCAGGTGGGACCAGAACGTCCGTCGTCGAACCCTTTATTCAGCCGACCAGCGCAGGAAACGACGATGATGAGACTCAACAAGCCGACGCCGCAGCCGCGCAGGTACAGAAGAATACCTTGTACTCTACTTGCTTGCTTTGCAACCATTCAGCTCATGCGGCATGTCTGCGTACTTGGCACTCCCAACCTCCATCCCATATCGATGTTTCTCCGACTTCTGTATCGACGTCTGAAGGCGCTTGTCCCACTCCTGGTTGTTTCTGCGCGTGTACGCCAGGACCTCGACGAAACGAGTTGTTGGACACTGTCGAGCGAAGAGAGCGGGAGAAGAGTGTGCGAGACGATGACTGGGTTGTGGCAGAGTCGAGAGCTGCGCAGACGGCTGCTACATTGGCGGGTGGTAGAAGCAAGAGTGGGCTAGGTGTGACGACACCGAGCGAGGAGGTTGGTAGCGGCAGACGAGAGAGAAGGAGTGTAGGTTTCAAGAAGGGCTAGCTTCTGAACGATGACAATACCAGTGCATCCGATTGAGGAGAAGCGCAAGTTTGTGGTGGTGAATGTTGAAGACCTTGATGATAACGAAGGATGCAGGCACTCCAAGCGCTTGTGCTTTTGATGCGCTGAGATGGTTCGATGTGTTGCTTGATGATGGAAACGTGAGAACGGGCATCGTCATAGCTTCTCTTCAAGCTGGAGTGCAGTGCAGTGCACCTTCCTGTCTGTTTTCTCGCATGCGACTTTCTGGGCTGGGCATTCTTCACTCCTTCCGCGGTCAACAATCTTCCCTTTCGCCTTTTGCTTTCTTGTGACCACGCCCTTCCGAAGTGAACAACTCCATATTCTTTCCATCTCCATCAGGACGTTCCCACTTTCGACATCCTTTTCTTGTATTCACATTTAACATCATGTCAACGTCTCCCGCTTCTCGTACCAGCAGAAGAAGCGTTTCCAAGCTCGAAAGACATCTCGCGCAAATGATTGTCATACATGCACATCCCGGCACGAAGGACGACCTCAAAAACGAATTCAGCGCAAAGATGCTCCAACTACAGGAAGCCATCGAAGCTGTGGACTCTTTCAATTGGCGCAGGTAGAAGACACTTTACAAATTGAATAATTCAATTGGTATTGACTATTCGACAGCTTGGACCAGCATGAAGACCGTCAACAGTTCATGAAAGAATAGGATTTTACCCACATCATAACCATAGCCTACAAGGAGTATCTCATCGACTATATGATAAGGGAAGGTCTGGATCGGGCAGAAGCCGATCCGCCAAAGAACGAAAGTGTCGTTCGTGCTCTGTCCCCCTTCTCGGAAGAGACGGAGACCCAAGCGCTGGTCGCTGCAGTCACCAAAAAGATGGACATCATTGAAAGTTGCGAAGAGGATACCCAGGACGAAGATCTGCTCAAAGGCATCGCCGAACCATTGATCCTCGATCTGATCGCTAATTGGAGGGACAACAATTGGGGCGAAGAGATCAGGAGAGGGCTGGCTGGATTGTTCAACGTTTGATCGGCCCTTGTGGTGAGGTATGATAGAGAGATTGGGATGTTGATTGTCTGTTATTGGTACACAAAGACTTGGGCTTCAGAACTTTTAGCTGGTTTGCTGCTCTTTACACTCTCTGAGATAAATCCATTCGCTTCACCATAAGATTCGAGCCTTGTCCGCAATGCCGTTCCATCTCTTCATTCTTCTATTCGGCATGTTTCGAGATTGTATAGGCATCGAGATCTTGGTCGGGTCAAGTGTGCCTTCCATCTCTGCTTCCGCACTTGGTAGTCAGCTCCTTCCCAAGTTGCACCTTCCCAAGAACCACTTTCATGTGACACGATGGCCTGCTGCCCGACGCCTCCCATTCCTTCCCATCTTCATTCGACTTTAGATTCCAATCTCTTCCTCTGCCTCACTCCAACCTCAACATTGACCTCAATCGACCATCCTATCAATCCCCAGTTGCCTTCAACCATGTCGTCCGGCGGTGATACTCCTCAGGACACCCTCATCAACCTCAAGAGAGCTGCCGCAACCAATAAGGAAGTCCCTCCGCCCAAGCGCCATCGATCCGATGCCGTCGAACAACTTCTCGAAACAATGAGGTTCCAACAGCAGCAGATCAAAACGGCTACAGACATCTGGGTGCGACTCAAGGGCGGCGAAGCCAAGTTGGGAGATGCAAACACAAACTTTCTGAGCATCGTCAAGTCCACCATGTACGGTGGCAGTCTGGCCATGAAACTGGTAGAACAGCAAGATGCTGATGAAACCGATCGCGAGTAAGGCTTGCCCTTGCTACAACATACCCTCCCTCCACTCTGATACTAACTCAACTACAGTGAGTAAATCGAAGAACGTCTGCATGACATGGAAGCTTCCCTCACCGACCAACAAAACGAAATCTTCAACACCCTGCAACGCGACCTTGAAGGAGACATCTGCGATACAGCCACCGAAGCCGTCGAAAACCTGTTCACCTCGGAGAGATTCGACGATGCCATCAACGAGGCTATCAACGACGCTGTCGAACGTGATCCAGACATCTTATGTGATGACGAGTTGATTGAGATGAAGAAGTTTGTTCGTCGTCAGATGAAGGTTGCCAAGGATGCTCCAGAGTCTTCGCAAGATGTCCTTCGTGAGCATGAAGCTGAGATTGGATTTGAGGGTGCGGGTTATTAAGGTTGAGTGAAGTTGCTTTTTTGAGAAGTGTTGAGGGATGAAACAAGAAACATGTTGCTTTGCTGTCTTCTATGATATCGTAACCAGAATATCAATTTAAAACTTGTCTTTTCATATATCTGTGCAAGACAATCGATCTCACTGTACAGTATCCGATCATCAGAAAGTATCCTGCATTTTGATAGACCTATATCGACACATCAGCCTGTATGAGAAGGCTGTTACAACAAAACCTCTGTGCTTGAAATAGGGGTCAACATATAGCTATCAAAATGCACAATCTGTTTGAGAAACAGAGTTGTGTCCAGAGAGAGCACCTACCATTCGCTTTCTCTCCGGACACAGTCTGTTCCAAACAAAAGATTGTGCATTTTTACAAGCTGTTTTTTGACCTATTGATTATGCAAGAAGACGTACAAAATCTCAAACTTACCGCATCTCAATGGATACCTACAAAATCACATATCTCATTCTACATTCAGATAGTCAAAGTCTTGGGAGGGTATCATTAACAATTCGGAGAACCAACTACCTCACCACTCACCACGATCACTACTCCTACACACTCCATCTACGGCGACAAACCACCATCGTGCCGTTGCTCACAAGGAGCGAACCACCCGACGACGAAGAAGCCGAAAAAGCAGACTTCAACCCCGTGGTGTCAGGGTTGTAGTCGACACCACGGGGTCCCTCGTCAACAGAAGAGGCAGCAGAAGACACAGAACCCAGGTACTCGGAAGGAGCCGAGGGGGCCAGCGAGGGGGCAGCCAGGGCGACGACAGGAGGGAGGTGCCCGGTCAATGACCAAGGGTTTCCTTGGTGGAAACCCAAGCCAGCACCCTCCTCGTAGAGAGAGGAGGAGGGGCTGTCGGGCTGCACAGTATGCTGTGCGAGGGCGGCGGGGCGAGGGCGCAGAGGGCTTCTGGCGGGAACGGGGGGAGGGGTCGAGGGTGCCAGGAGGAGGACCTCCGAGGCCGACAACTCCTCTTCCTCACTCTCCTGCTTTCATACATGTTAGACTACTGTTGCTAGACATTACAGTCGTAATGCACAAACCTGAACTCGAGGGCCTGTAGGCCAGCCCGAGGCGGGAAAGACTTCCTCTGGCTTGTTGACCGGAGGGCGAGACGAAGGACGGGCCCTTTCTTGGGCGAACATGCGAGCGTCGTCGCGCTCAATCTCCTCTGTGGTCATGAACATGCCACGACTGTTGCGACGCAGGATGGGAGGTCTGTCGAGGGCGGCGAGGGTGTAGGCTTTGAGTGTGTGAGTACCCGGTTTTCGCGCGCGCGCAGAGATGTGGAAGATGTGCTTACGCTTCTTGGGAGTGGTAGGGGATAAAGCAGATCTGCCTCGGTTCATGATGGCTAATAGTAGTAGTGCTGTCTTGTGCGGGAGATGCTGAAAGACACAGAAAGAATGTGTTGCGCAAAGACACGAGAAAGGGAGGTGAAACTGAAGGAGTTGTTAGCATTGGAAGCAAAAGCGCAGGCGCCGGCGACATCATCAATGCATCGTGTACGGGGCTAGTAACCACGAGCACGAGAGGCCGGAGTGAGAGCATCTCTCGACTTACCGAATGGGACTTTTTGATACCACCGACTTGTCTATCATGATGAGCGAGACAAGTCGGCAACATGTTGATATTGGCTGCCTTTCCTTGACCCCATCCTTCGTTTTCTCATATCAGTGCCAGAGGCATATTCCCTGATCCAGCAGCTCCACCCTCATTTTGGTCCTCCTTCGCCAGCTTCTAATCCGTCTTGGATGGTCGTTTTGTCATGGCTAATTTTCTGGAGCCAGTTGTGGACGCGCAGACGGCTTCGTTCTTGTTTCGATGTCTACTCGATATCATCATCGTCGCTATCTTTACGGGCGCCGGGACTTCTGCTTCTGTTTCTGGACTTGCCGCCGCGAGCAGGACCTCCGCGCGACTGGTTGGTAGCCTTAGTAGGTGGTGGGCGCACAAAGGCAAAATCGACAGAGAGGGTCTGGTCGAGCAACTTGGTACCATTTGCTCCTTCGACAGCAGCCTTTGCCTCATCTAGTGTGGGGAACTCGATCAAAACGTAGCCCTATTGCTGCATCAGTATCCTGTCCTGCTTTTTCTGCACAAGGCCATATTCCAGGAAACACACCTTGACGTAACCAGTTCTGCGATCCAAGTTCATGTGCAGGTTCTTGATCTCGCCGTAGTCGCCAAACAGCTCTTGAAGGTCCTCCTCACTGGCCTCTTCGTGGACATTGGTGGCTATGACAATCCAGCCTTCAATTGAGCGGACGGCTACAGCTCCGGTGGCAGTGCGTGTCTCGGGTCCAGTAGCAGTGCTGCGCTTAGCTTCGGGCGACTGAGATGGAGAAGGCGAGCGCTCTCCGTCTTGTGGTTGCTGCTGTTCCTGCTCCTCTTGCTGGGGCTGCTGATCGATGTCCATTTCTGTGTCGGCCATTGTTGCGACAATGCGATCTGAGTGCGTGTTCTTCTGGGGTACGAGGTAGGTGAAGCTGAGTGCTGGATACTGATCGCGTGAGTCGCGTCGAAGGATAAGAGGTGTAATATGTGGATAGGATAAAAGATGAGTGACTAGGTACTGCTTGTTGTCTTTCTGCAGGCACAATTGGTTGTCGCGTTGCAAGAGCTCACTGACGAAGTGTCGGGCATCGGTCAAACTCGGTCCGATATTCGATCTTGTGGCTTCTTCTATCACCCTGACCTCAAATATGTCTCCCTTTGTACTCAACCTCGTCAGCGAACTCACGTCGAGTATGTGCATGTGAATGTTGTAACATGGAGTGAACCATCATATAAGGCTTTTCAACTAATATCAACGTATAATAGGCGTTGGTGGTGAATTTGTGTGCTGAAGCCTTGTTCAAACATGATCCGGCCAAGACAGCAAGCACAATAGCACGAGGGACCTCGATCATTATGAATACATCGCATATGCCATGTTGACGACAAGAAATACACAAAGAAGACCCGACGACACTGACTGTAGCTCAACGATGTCGATTGTACACCGATGATGATCAGTCATACAAAAAGCACATTCAGCTGATATACCCAAGCGCCATTCTTTCGAATAGGAAGTTCACCAACGCAATGTCGACCAACAGCTACAGCATCCTAGTCTACTCTGCGAACGACCTTGACTCTTTGAAATTATTCTAGGTTGAATCCAATGAACCACCCCTGTTTTGTCACTACTCCTTGCCATAGATAAGGATTAGGTTTGATCTTCGTTTGAAGCCTGGCGCATGATCATAAGCTGTCTTTGAATATTACTGCAAATTACGCACGTATCACAGAACTATCTAATCCGCTCAATGTCCCGTCCAGCAAACATCTGTTTGTTCCCTCACTCAAATTCCCACATCTTACAGCGTGTCCTCGCAACTCTGCCATGGCTAACTCTTGCGGATGCCCTGTAACTCATGATTCGATACGGACAGGAATGAAAAGAGTACTCTCTCCTGGAGAGCGGATAAATTACCGTGGAGTCACATTATCCGCAATGACCGGGCTGAAGTTCGACGAACTCTTTGGCATCAACACTGCCGAAGAACTGATCACTGCCGAACTGTATGGCAGACGCGCCGTGCCATCGGACGATCCTGAAAATTGCTATCTCTTCTCCAAGGGGCGTGGCAAGACAGCCAGATACAACTCACGATACTTCCAAAGTATGCGTGATAAGTCGGAGACAGAGGACTTGAAGGCTGCGCGCGCTGCCTATGTCCCCGAAACCATGGAGGATTTACACACCCAATACCTGAGCTCTCAGGTTCCCTCGACACCCGAAGATCTGGCGTGGGTGGAAGCGCAGCTGAACGCAGTGGCTAGTGACACTGTTCGCTGGTGGAATGACTTCACGCAGACTCAAACACTTGAGGATCGACAGCAATGTGGCTGTCGCAAGGACCGATCTGAGTTCGCAAGAGGTGAAGCTGACGAGCATGACTGCAAGGAGATGGAATCCACTGATTCCAAATGATGGTCAAACATAAACCTTTGTACGTAGGAAGGGAGCAAGTCTGTTCATATATTCAATAAGGAAATACCAATAATCGCCAGACTTACAATTGAAGAGGAAGCTATCTATGCTGATCGCTTCCAGTTCGGAGTCATTGCTTTCAGCTTTCAGGGGTACGACGATGAGACGCTGTTAGTAATACTGATTTCTCGAATTATCGTCTTCCACCGCCAAGCAAAGAGAGCAACACTTAGCTGCTGGGCAGTCGCCTGTTATCAAGACCATTCCAAGGAGCTGCTTTGCCCACCTTTGTTTCTCGTCCACATCATGAAAGTCTTCGAAGACGCAAATCAAGCATCGAACCCTTACCCCTGTGCGTCGATCACATCGTCGGGGCCCCGAACGACGCCAGTCACATTTGCCTCGACGGGAGCCAGGTAAGTTTCGCCACCCTTGTCTGGAGTAAAGGCATACCTGGGCATTTGGGCCATCTTTTCTTCGGGAGACACTTCTTGATCAGAATAGACCAGACGTGTGGCCTTCTTGGACTTCTTGCTGCCTCCTTCGGCTTCCTTTTCTGGAGCTGGAGTAGGCGTTGGTTGTTGTGAGGGCGCCGATTTTGCGGATTGCTGCGCTGCAGCGCCCGAGATAAGTTCATCCACGCTTGTTGCATTAGCACCGGACTCTTGTGGAGGAGCAACGGATCCACCCATATTTCCACTGTGCATTTCGGCGAGTTGCTCCCTGCTCACATGAGGAGCGTTGAAGGTAGGGCGCTGCGGGAGGCCTGGAGCTGATGGAAGGCTGTTCTGGCGCGTCGGCAAGTCCTGTGCAGGTGGACTCATGGGCGGAGCATGGCGGGAATTTTGGAATTGAGGTGGGCTTGCAGAGTGCGGCGGATAGGCATACTGAGCAGGAGGAGCGAAAGGCGTAGGTGGGCCTTGCCCGCCATATGGCTGTGAGGGTGAATATGATGGCTGGGATCCGAACTGACCTGGCGGGAAGGGCCCTGGAGGTGCTCCATACGGCGTTTCGCCATAGTTGAAGGGCGGTGGTTGTTGACCATACCCAGCTGGGGCTTGACCGTAAGGCTGGGGAGGATAAGCGGAGGGAGGCGGGCTGGCGACTTGTGGAGCGGAAGGAGGAGGGAAGCTTGATTGGTATTGTGGAGGAGTTGCGACGTCGGCCTTGTCGATGAGTAAGTAACCATAACAACTGCACGATGCCATAATCGAACTTACAGGAGTGTCAGGAGCGCTTCCCAAGCCCGATTTCTCAGCTGCCTTTCTTGCCTTGTGCTCGGCCAAGCGTGCCTTCAACTCAGCTGGCGATTCGAGCTTCGGCTTCTTCGTACCTGCAGCTCCTTGGATGGTTGAACCGGGAGCAGGATTGCCTGAAGCAGCGCGACGATCGGCCTCGGCGGCGAAGAACTCGTGGCTGACGCGCTGGTTGTGTTGCTGCATAACATCGTCTGGAATGCCTTCCATACCGAAGATCTCAATGTCAGGAGCGGAGCGATTGGGCAGAGCATTCTCCACCGTAGTCAGATTCTCCTTGTGTACTTGGTTCATGTGAACAGACAAACCTGCTCTCAGTCAGCACCAGCCACATCTTAATGCTCGCATCAACATACCTCCAGCTGTATTGAGTCTGCGTCCACATCTGTCGCACTTGTAATGCTTTGCCTTCTGGTGTGAGATGAGAATCTTCAAATCATCAAAGTCGCGCTCGCAGTAGTAGCACCAAGGACGTGCGAGAACCTCCTCGATGTCGGGGTGACCGCGCTTTTTTTTGCCCATTGTGTACGTGAGATAGAGGGCACTGGAATGAAGAGGAGAGAGGGTAAATATGTGAAATGATCGAAGAAGCAGCTGTTGATGACCGCGTTCAAGGAAGTGACGATGCTCGAAGCTTCAATGCGGCATGTCCCGTCTCCGTCAGCCTCGTTGCGTTGCTTCCTTCTCCGCTCAGCATCAAAATTTCCTTCTGTTGCGCTTCACATGCATGGCATACAGTGTCAGTCACTCCAGATCTGAGGGTGCTGTCACTTTTATCCATAGCCTCATGTCATGGTAAGTACGTACGTGTGTTAGTAGCATACGCAACACCCCAAACCCAGCCACTTGCTCCCTTACCAGGACAATGTCGAGGTCTTTCTGCTTCGGTGGAAAGAGCGGTCTGTCTGTTTCGCGTCTTGCGTCCAGGCAATGCCGTGGGATGGTATAGGGGAGGTGGAAAGTCTTGTGCTTTCTGCTGAAACGTTGCAAGACCAAATCTTGGTTGCCTCATAGTTCATACTTTCACCGTCCTCGAGACGTCTTCAGTGGGAAGTATGACTCCTTGTGTACCCACACTTCGAAATATAGATCATTTCATGTTGTCAGTGCTACTAAACGTGCACATGATCCACGTCAAATCACAAGAGTCTACAGTACTTAGAGTGAGCCGTGAAGCACATTGAGATATCACGAATATGGCACAGTTGATGAGAAGAAAGAGAAATTAATGGGGGTATCAACATGATCAAAATTGGTAAACTTTTGCAGGTTGACGAAACAGATGGTAGAGAGACGGGCGAGGTCGAATTGAAGGAATGCTGCGCTGTGCTGTGTCGCCGCAAAAGAGAAGAACGCAGTACCGCATGCGTATAAGCTCAACCATGAGTTACATTTCCATGGCCGTAGCCAGATCCTCAACGCCGGCCCAATCCCCAAAGCTTTTTTAAAGTTGCCTTGTTACACCATCTTTTTGTTCATCAACCGCTGTGAAGGGAGAGTAATTTACTCGTCATCCTCCTCCTGCTCGGCCTCGAGGGTGGACATGGCGATACGGTCCAAATCACGCTGGCCGGACTGGGTGATGCGGCGGCCACCCTTCTCCTCGTCGATCTCAAGGACACCGATCTTCTCGAGGGACTGGCAGACCTTGCGGTCAACGGAGCCGGAGGCGTCAACGTGACGGCTGGGGCGGGAGCCGCGGTTCTTGGGGGAACCGTGGACCTTGCGCAGACGGCCAACACCGACGGTCTTGCGCATGTAGATGTGACGGGCGACGGCAGCGGCGCGGACGTAGTACCAGTCAACGTTCTGGGGAGGAAGCTCCTTGGCGGTACCAGTCTTGACAGTGTCGACCCAACCCTGATATCGAGGAAAAGTTAGTCGGACTCTATGGGCCCCGATATTTCGCGGGATTCAGGTTGACCCAAGACTCACGGGAACGGCGAGCTTTCCCTGTCTCTTCAAGAAGGAAGCGTCTATTGTATGTTAGCCAATGGCCCACAAAGTCAAGAGTAGAGGCAGGAGGAAGTTGTCGCATGAGACATGGTATCCGTCGAGAGTTTTCGCAGCGGTTGACGCTTTCAGTCCACATTGCAATCTCCCAGGCGGCGCATTGCTAGACGTTCGCATGAATCGTCCTTTGTGTCTGGTCGTGGAAAGGCCTTCCGATGTGCGCGAAAAGAAAACGACTCGTCCCATCTCTTATGCGAAAACTCCTCTCCAACACTCAAAGTGTAGACTAACAGTTCTGGATGAACTTGTCGGCGGGGACATCGCGAACGGAGACACCGGGCATTTTGGCGGTTGTGAAGGGGGTTGTCGACGGTGAAAAGGTCTGTAGGCGTGCGAAAAGGTCGTCTCGATCGGAAGAGAAGGTCAGGCGTCGCTGCGTTGCGAGGATTTTGCGATCCTCGTGTGCCGAATTTTTGCGGAGCTAGCCGTGGCTGCCAAGACCTTCACCCATTCGTCTCACTCTGGCTCGCTTCTGCTTCTCCAGCATCAATGGTCGCAATAAATCGAATGAGCAAATATTGTTGTGCTACTCTTTAGAAGTGAACAGAACAATGGAAAGAAAGCTAAATCAGTCTTGCTTGACTGACTTCTCATCAAATAAATTGCTATGCCTGGCTGTTGCAAGATGGTGCTTTTCAAAAAAGTACCCAAAGAGACCGTGGGCTAAACCCAGCCTTGTTCGCCTCCAACGCCCAGAGAATAAAGAAACGACTGCGAAGATATCTATGAAAGTGTTGGCCGTCTCTCCAGGTTTACCATGTAACGCACAAAGAGCTCATTCACGAAATGCTCATGTCTTATGCCTGGTGCTCTCTTCTCTGCAAATTCTTCCAGCGCATCTTGTAGTCTCCAACCTAACCTTTCTACCATGTAGCTGACCAAGAAGAAACCAGTTCTGTTGAAGCCATAGTGACAGTGTACGGCTATCACAGCCCCTTCCGGTTCCTCTGGCTTTTTGAGCTGCTCTCGCAATGTATCTATCAGAGATATGAATGCCGCGACCTCTTCCACAGTTGGAGGCAGCTTGCTGACTGTCGGGAATTTATGATACTCGATTCCACCTTCTTCAAGCCCTTTGGGATCGTAGACAGGACTTTCGTGACTGATGTCGACAACCATGCGAACACCATGCTTGATGCCGCTCCTGGCACCCCATCGCTTCACGTACACACGTGGTGTATGTTCTTCGTCGATTTCGCGTAGCGTCTTCTGCGCTCGGAAGATACCAGCGATGGGCTCTGAAACAGGGTTGATGGCTTGCCACTTCTGGAGATTCTTTACATCCCATTTGCCTTCTGTGCTCAGATGTTGCAGTTGCCAGCCGAGAGACAGACGATGATCGATATGTGTGGCGGCGAAAGATTGAATCAAGCCTGAAAGGACGCGCACAGTCGAAGTAGCGTAAAGCAAGGCATGAGAAGCAGGTTGTGGCAATACTGTTGTCTTGAGAACGAACTTCGGTTTCTTTGGGAGGTCTGGTGTCGCACTGTCTTGTCGAGTTTCCGACGCCAGATCCTGACCAGCTGCAGTGAATTCTGGGACGAAGCTTCTGCCGTTCTCCTCGATTGGGGTATTGTCGATGATAGGCATCTCACCAGCAGAACTAGGCAAAGTGTTGTCCGTGGTGCTTGTTTGCCCTCTTGGTACCTGTCGTCCCAGCCATTTGGCAATCAACTCAACATTTTCGGGCGGGGTTACATTATCCTGCTCTCCGCCAATGCAGAATGTAGGGATCCGAAGACCAGACCAGATAGCTTCACCAGGCAATCCACCAACAGGCTTGTTATTCTCGTACTTTGGCATAGATCCAAGGGCCATGGCCATGAATACTTCGGATCTGCTTTGCTCATTGAATCGTAGTTGAAGTCGCTTGGTTTCTGAGTCTGCGTCTTTGCCAGCATAGCGAGAAACACTGGCGCTCTCAGCACCGCCACGTCTGTCCCACCAGCGGAAAACTTCAAACAAGGGAATAGGCATATACCGCATGTGCTGTAGACGCGCCACTTGACTCGCTGTCAGGGTCTCAGCGCGAGGGCAGATAGCGATGAAGCCGGTGATATGCTCTGAAATGAGATGGGACAATGGTGATGTTGATGATGCTAGCAGTGTCGATAAAGAGCATCCCATGCTGTGTCCTATCAGGACAATCTTCTGACCATTTTCAGCGTCTCTGTGTTGGGTGATGGCCTCTGCAATCAGAGCGGCCAAAGCTTCTGACTTGTATGCTTCTCGTGTCTGAGGGAGAAAGTCAGACAAGCCACACCCCGGCAAATCGATAGCAAGGCATGGCGCAGCATTGATTAGCCCAGTCAAGAGTGGTGCAAATTGAGCAGCACTTCCTCCAAGACCATGAACAAAAACAAGAAGTGGAAGTGGTGTAGGCTTAGTCGGGAGCTTATCGGCCTGTGGGTGAGGATGATAGAATGTCCTTATCGATGGGTATACAAACCCGGCGGCAGTGTAAGATCTTTGAGATGAATGTTTTCTCAGTAGTCCTGGGTCGGAAGCTGAGGGATCTAACGGGTCGTATAAGTCTGCCGTTTGCTCAAATTCTTTCATAGTAAAGAAAGGAAGTAATGGATCAGATAGAAAGACAATTCCAAATGGAAGAAAAGGAGAGGTGCATCGAAATGATAGAGATTATGTACAGCCAACTCACCTCTGGCAGCAACATCACGTTTTGCACTAATGAGTCGAGACAGGTAATATGCTGACGCAGTTGCGAACACTATCGTGCCCCCCAGGACCACGAGGGCAGTCATCTGCTTCCGACGCGCTGACAGGACCGGGTCCCGAAACCTTGTCGAAAAGTATGGTTATGCGTTTTGGAGAGCGAGGATGCGTATTCGGTGTGAAGCGAGATGAAGCGATGACGCAGAGGTCGAAGATTTTGGTTACCGCGAAGAAAATCGTGAGTGTGAACGGATCTATCTAGAAAGATGCACGAAGCACAAAGGCGCAACGACTGTTTCAGCTGATTCAGTTAGCACTAGTGTGATGTCTTTGGAGACAAAGTCGATCGAAGAGGTCGAAAGCGATGCGATACAGGTAGGATTGGCATGGACGATGCGACCAATGATTGCGCGGAGACAGAAATGTGGGCGGAATCACTGGTCGTCCACCCTTCTTTCTTTAGCATCACGACGAATACCAAGTATCACGGCCGTTATATTACTCTCTTTCTAGAACACATCACACCGATACTGTTTCCATGTCCCCGGATAGAGCGTGTCCAACTCTGAGTGGTGGTCTCGATTTGGCAGCTCATTGGACCATGAGAAGACCGGCTCTAACAGATCATCCCTAGACACATCGGTATTGACATCCGTACAACCTTATATGCACGTGTACCAATCCTGGGACGTCTGTGACCAAGTTGGTCCTGACTTGAATCTGTTCAAATTTCTCAAAGCTCAGGAGACAAGATGAGCTGTTCTTTCAGGTACCCTCATTGTCCCCAGCTTTCTCAGCCCTGCTTTCCATCAGTTGCACCACACGAGTACGAATAGGTCAATTGCGCGTTGTGCCCAAGACTATACCGCTCTCATGGTCAGCCAGCCAACATATTGATATCGAGAGCTCTGAAGTAGACTTGCTATATGTAGCATTGTTTTGACATGAACCGTTGACCATCAGGCTCTCAGAGGCTTGAGACTGACAGAAGAGCCTCATCTCCTTGCTTCGGTAGAATGCTTTACCGAGCGCCCTCGGGAGCAACCGAGCGGCCGTCTTCGGCTCTCGACTGTGGGGTGCGCGGGGCATGACGAGAGGTGAGAAGGCCGATGATCCACTTGACGAATTGGAGCAGAGAAAGAGGTCAAGACAACTACGTTCTCTGAAATTGCACTTCCTGCGAGACGGAGATACTCTTCCATTGCGTGCTACAAGACTTAGAGAAGTTAAGACTCGCAGATCCGGAACAAACGCTAGCCATGGATCCTGCAAACCTCAAAGCACAATTCCAGCCAGAAGAACCACGTCTTCTGAGCTTTCCTCATCTTCCTGATGATGCCGAATATGAGGATGGCACACCCATCCTGAACAAATACTCTTCTACCTTGACCCGAGGCCATGACTTCCCCGGAGCTCAGGCAATGCTGTACGCAGCAGGTGTGCCAAATGAGAAGATGATGAAAACAGCTCCTCAGGTCGGCATTGCCTCTGTCTGGTGGGAGGGTAACCCCTGCAAGTAAGTGACTCAAATTCCCAGAACTCAGGACTATACTGACAATGATAAGCAACCATTGTAGGCAATATCGACAACAAACGCGGCAACAAGAAATCTGACATAGATATTAGTACACGATCTCGGAAAACTTGTGAAGCAAGCAGTAGAGAAGCAGGACATGATCGGATGGCAGTACGGCACGATCGGAGTATCAGATGGCATAACTATGTGAGTCGTTCCATAAAGCCATTATCAAGCACAACTGATTGGGAAAAGGGGTGGTGAAGGCATGCGCTTTTCTCTACAGACTCGCGAGATCATTGCAGACAGCATTGAAACTATCACGTGTGCTCAGTTTCACGACGCCAATATCTCTATTCCCGGGTGTGACAAAAACATGCCGGGTGTGGTGGTTAGTACCAGATGAGCCAAAATGACGACTCAACTAAGCTGTAATTCAGATGGCAATGGCAAGACACAACAGACCTTCTGTGATGATTTATGGCGGTACCATCAACCCAGGATATTCAAAGACACTAAGAAAAACAATCAACATCACAACGTGCTACGGTAAGTACCCATGTTTGTCACGCTTAGCCCTACTGACATGAACCAGAGGCGCATGGTGCTTACAACTTTGATACACTCAAGAACCCAGACGACCCGTCAATCACCAAGGACGAAATTCTGACCGATATTGAGAGAAACGCATGTCCTGGTTCTGGAGCTTGTGGTGGCATGTTCACAGCCAACACTATGGCCATGGCGATCGAGACTCTTGGTCTGTCTCTTCCTGGATCTTCAAGTACACCCGCTACTTCACCAGCCAAGATGCGAGAGTGTCAGAAAGCCGCAGAGGCAATCAAAGTTTGCATGGAGAAGAACATTCGCCCTCTTGACTTGCTTACTAAAAAGTCATTTGAGAATGCTTTGGTTATGATGATGGCACTCGGAGGCAGCACAAACGGTGTGCTTCATCTTCTTGCTATGGCAGGTACTGCAGGTGTAGATCTTACACTCGACGACTTTCAGAGAGTGTCGAACCGCATTCCCTTCATCGCAAACATGGCGCCCTCGGGCAACTACTTGATGGCTGATCTTTACGACATCGGCGGTATCCCATCTGTCATGAAGCTCCTCATTGCAGGCGGTCTTCTTGACGGCAGTGTCCCTACAATCACCGGCAAGACACTGGCCGAAAACGTCGCTCCATTCGACTCTCTACCTCAAGGCCAGGAAATCATCCGCAGCCTAGATAACCCCATCAAACCTACCGGCCACATCGAGATTCTACGCGGAAACCTCGCACCCGAAGGCGCCGTTGCCAAAATCACCGGCAAGGAAGGTATGAGCTTCACCGGCAAAGCTCGCGTCTTCAACAAAGAGCACGAACTTGATGATGCCCTCAACAAAGGCCAGATCCCTCGTCACGAGAACCTTGTCATTGTCGTTCGCTACGAAGGACCTAAGGGTGGACCTGGTATGCCCGAGCAACTCAAGGCTAGTGCAGCTATCATGGGAGCTAAGCTCACAAATGTTGCTTTGATCACGGATGGCAGATACAGTGGCGCATCCCACGGTTTTATCGTCGGTCACATTTGCCCTGAAGCCGCTGTCGGAGGACCTATTGCCGTTGTTAAAGATGGCGATTTGATCACTATCAATGCCACTAAAAACACTCTGTCTATGAACGTATCAGATGAGGAGATTCAGCAGAGGTTGAAGGAATGGAAGAAGCCTAGGTCGAATGTCACCCGCGGTGTGCTGGCCAAATACCAGCGTCTCGTTGGCGATGCCAGTCATGGTAAGTTGTTCTCATCGTTGTAGTAAAGGTTTGTACTAACATTGTTGTCATCTAGGTGCCATGACAGATCTGTTCTAGTAGTACATAGTGTCTGGAGAAAAGATGTGCTACTATCCATCTCATATGACAGTGCTACGTAGTGATAATCTCAGTCGAGGATGATAGAACAGATGAACAGAAACAAAACATAGGTGACACAGAAACAAAAGTTTCCAATATATGATGATTGAAGAGCCTTTGTGGTGCGAGTCATTTCCCACCAAGTCTGACATGCATGCAAGTAGTATGCGTAAGACGCGTAAACATATGCCGGCGCAGCAAAGAAAACCTATATCTGGTCCCCCGTTATCGAGTAGAAGGCTGAGGTGGCGTCCGCCTCTCAGGAAACTGAGAGCAGGAATCCGGGATCGGAGATTTTGTGTTCAGCCTTTTGTGTCACCTTGACTACTGCAGTAGGGCAACGGTAAGATGTCTCTATTTGCGAGGAGAAACAGTGTCTATATAATCAAATGCAACATAACCTTGGGTAGATGTTAACGAAGCGAGTGGTTTGGGTATCTTGAATAAACATGCAATGCAGAAAATATGTTGATCAAAAGCGAATGGTAGAGGGTATCTTGGAAACAAAAGAAGCGACGCATGCAAGTGGAAAGAAGAAGGAGAAGTAGAAGGGAACCATATATGCAGCAAATGGCCAGCGAATGAAAAGAAAAGCGAGTGATAAAAGGGTATCTTCGAAAGAGAAACAAGAAAACAATCCAAAGCACGATGCAGGAACCATGAGAAGCGAAGGTAAACACCAAGAAACAAAACCAGGAACTCCGGAACGTATGCAGATGCAAATGCAAGGTCGGAGAATTCATGACGGCTGATGCGAATATGCAGAGTGTTGTGTGATGCTTTTTTCCGTTCCGGACCAGGAACAAAGAACTGATGAAACATGTTCAGAGAGAAAGGGCGTATCCGTAGTTTGAAAAGCCTTCAGCCATGGTGGCATAATGAGGTGTCGGAGTGTGTTGATGAGACGAAGGCGTGTGCATATGCTGAGGCGTCTGGCCTCTGGTGTGTATATGCTGAGGCGCGATATCCGCCCACTTACGGGCGCAGTGTCTTGGAGGCCACTTCTCTTCGACACCAAACTCAAGCATCTAGATCAGGTTGTCAGAATCTGCATCGAAGCCATTGAGCTGATCGTGACTTACCTTTGCACTGATGATGTCCCACTTGCACTTCTCCCAGTACTCGTGCGCTTGTCTCAACGCCTCAATGTCGCGCTCCTCCCAGTTTCGGAATCGTTGTCTCAGGCGAAGGTACCGCATCTGCAGTGTAGCAACGGTGATTGACTGACCTAGTTGATTGCTGAAACGAGCAGCAATCTCCTTCCAGGGCAGAGCTTCGTCTTCTTTCAATGTGATCAGAAGACGCTCTTCGTCATTGAGGTTCTCGAGCGATGGTGTACGCTTGCGGCGCTTGGAGTTGGAGCGGAGCAGGGCCTCCTCATCGTCTTGTTCTTGACGGCGTTTTGAAACAAGACCGGCAGGATTGGGAGCGATTGACGGGTAGTAGCGTTGAGTGTCTGCTGAGCTACGCCTTTGTGGTGGGCTTGGAGTAATGAACTCTGCTGCAGGCGTCTGATAAGTCCCTGCGAGAACGCCAGTCGTAGCTGGAACCATCTGAGGCTCAGTCATCGGGAAACGAATGCCCAGTGGATTTTCCGGCCATAGTATCTCGTTGGGCGCAGGTCCAAACGTGCTGGGGCTACTGCGAGGTCTCTCAATCAGGTTGTTGCTTGCATGGCTTGGCGGGAGAATGGCTAGATCGTTGTATGTCGGTGGTGTTGGCCATTGAGCTGTGCCAGTAGGATATCCAGTCATGTCATATTGGTTGAATGAAGGGAATGGTGTCATGAATGGAGTGTTGTAAGTAAGCTGGAAAGATGAGTAGATGTTCCCATGTGATAGACATCTGTCGAAACATACAGGCGTTGGTGCATACCATGCTGTTGGATAGCCATCTGTACACACATTCTTCTCACTCGATGTTGTTGACTCAAACTGGTCCATGGTGAGGATGACGAGTCGTTGTTGTTATGAGTCGAGATTCGATGGCTTGAAGAACTAAGCGGGAAACGAACAACAGACTATAGTGTTGAAGGATTGAAGGAATACTTGTATGTTGGTGGATGATTTGTCTGTGTGGTGGCACCTGCCTGAGTAACAATGGACGGGCATGTTGGTCATTTTGTAGGATCGGTGGCAGGCTTGACGTTAGCATGCCGAAGGACGACGGACTGAGCCTCCATGTCTGAGCCTCTGCCGAACTAATGGAGGTGAGATATTTTGAGAACACAACGACTCCCAGCACAATGTTTCTGGAGGATCAATAGACTATCTGTGCGGCCGGTTGGGAGAGACACAAGCACCATTGACCTCTGAAGAAAATTGCTACAGTGAGGCATGCCGACTTTCCATACACGCCCAGTGCATAAGCGCGCCATGTATCTAAATTGAAAATGGTGGACCTCCCGTGGTAGCGGGACGTGCTCGGGAGCAACCGCAGCACGTAGCTCCTGGGCGCAAGACACGCGCGCTGTCAGAAGTCATTGGTCGTCATGATCTGACATTGGCAGTCCGACGGGAGAGCTACGTAGGCTTATGCGTCGTCGTTTCGCACATCTCAAACGTTGTAGACCGGCTGGGGTATGTATCCTTGATTGGAACATGGTGAGTGGTACAGTACTCGTCAACTCCTATCTCGAGTTTGGTGAAGGAAACAGGTGGTCTTAATCCCGAAATAGCAACAGGTAAAAGACTTTGCAAAATCCGGTTCGACTACATATTACCATATTAGAGCAGGCTTCGTAGCGCGTTTACCACATTTGCAGACATCTCAGACGCGATCGCATATGATGATGTGCGGCGGGAGGGAGATGAACTGGCGTGGGGTCTATCTTCGAATGGAGAACAAGGTACCCCACCATAACACGCATTTTGTAGTGTTCCAAGGCGAATGATTGGTCTGTCGACGACTAAGCAACGACCGGCTGATCTACTGACAGGTCGTGGTCAGGTATGTAGCAAGATAGGAGGGTAAAAATAAACTGCAATATGCGGGGGCATTACCGCTAATTAGTCGTGTATATTGCTCTCAAAATAGATTGCATTGGAAGGAATGTAGACTAATACTCCGTTCCTGGCTGCATAGCCTTTGTGTTTCAAGAATGGCGGTTAATATATTACCCTCACCACCTTCCAGCCTCTCCAGATTCTAATGAGACACATGTATCATGCTTATGCTGAAACAAGGCTGATCTTTGGTCTGGACGTCTCTATCTCTCAAAGGGGTATTCGATAAGTAGGGCATCGAAGGCGGCAAAAGGATCGTGAATGCCTGACCGGTTGCCGGCCCCCTGATCTGAGTACCTACCTTACTCAGTAAAAGCGGTCTGACAGCCTGCCGACGTATGCATTGCTTCATATCGAATTTGGAATCTCATCCCTCAAGGAAAGCTTGTTAGATAGGAAGGAACATGCTATAGCAGGTAGATGCGCGAAAGAGGCAGGTGCTGTCGCGGTGGCTGGGAAAGCGCTCCATCTTACTGCCAGCACTTGCTGAGATCGGAAATCTACTGCCCTAATCACCAGATAAATACACTGGGAATGATTTGAGATTCCCTGCAGCCGAGCTGCTGAGACCGAAAGTTTTCCTGAGAGGGTTCGCTTCAACAAAAAGCACGAATGAAGCTTTAGAGGTCTAGCGCTGTAGAGCAGACGCCGAGTCAGACCGAATCTTGATCCTTCGATTCTCCATCCGATGTGGAGAAAGCGCAGCCTATCCGTCGAGGCGCAGCATACTGGTATACCAATGTTAATCCTGAAAAGCAAGGCATGATGCTGGAAATCCGTTGTGGGCTGTGCCGACTGTTTCCCCACTCTAGGGGCGAAGTCTTTGGCCGAATGTATATTTTTCTCGGTCTATCGTCTCATCGTCATTTCGTTTGTCATGATGCTCTATATCTCAATATCTTCATGCATTCCTGGTCTTCCTTCGACGCCGTTCGCCGGCTCTTCTACGTCGATGTCTTCTCCACCTTCGACGTCGTCCATGTCCTCGATGGGAAAAGTAAGGATAGCAGCAATGCCACCAAGGCCTTCTAGACGCTTGCCGCTTTCATGCATACTGCTGAGGACCTTGACATCGCCTCCGTGTTCCTGGCTCACTTTATCAACCAGAGACACCCATCGCCTTCTTGTGGCGACGTCCTGAGCTCTGAAGAGTGAGTTTGAGATGAGTAAAGCACCACCGCCTCTTCCTACTGCACCCTTCTCGACAGCAGACTCGACCTCCTTTGGACCGTACCACGCGCGGCCATCGTCTTTTCTGAGTAGATCAAAGAACTTGTCCATGAGGGCCGTCTCTTTTGCGAAGCGAGTATCACTCAGCTTGGCCGTGACTGCAGGAGAAGCCATGACCTCAGCGAGCGAGTGCAGGTGCCCGCTAGCAGAGTGTGCGACGATGGTTTTTGCGACAAGGGCAGATAGATTCTTGTCGGCTTTTGTGGAAGCGGTTGTCTTGATGTATTGTTGGAAAGCAGTTGCGGTGAAGCCGGGACTTGCTAGCAGTAATGGTTTCAAGTCGGCCATGTTGAGTTGACGAAGTAGAGATTCAAGGATGGTGGAAAAGAAACGCTGGGTGGCTTTGTCGTGATCGGCGCTGGGTTTACCAGGACGCTTCTTAGGCAAGGCAGTCTCAACCCGTTGGCGCAGGATAGTCTGGTGGTTTGTGACTAGACAGATGTTGGCAAGACCTTCTTGCATGACGACGGCCCATAACTCTGCTTTTTGTGTTTGGTCGATAGACTCTTTCAGAATCTCGAGGGCGATGCTGTCCCAGCCATCTGCCTTCTCGAGAGTAAAGTTGCGCTGCAGCTCAAGGTCGAGGGTGTGGTAGGAGCCACGCTTGACCCATTCGTTCTCCTCGGCGACAGTACCGCTGACGTGCAGCTGTGCAGCTTGGGGATCAAAATCCAGAGAAGTGACACGAAGCGTCAAGGTGGTTTGGACTCTTTTTGATGTACTGGAACCCGTCATGGACTCGGTAGTGACGCGGCGAATGGCCGAGGCGCGAAGAAGATCGGTTGGTCGGATGAGATTGTATGCATGCCACATGTCCTCGGGCTCCTCAGGCAGGAGGGTCGCGCTGCCTGAGCCATCTTTCTTCTCGATACTCTGCTTGATTAGTCTCATTTTGCGTTTGTGTAGTTGTGGTGGAAGAGTCAAAGTTTAGAGGAAAGCGTCGCTTGGTTTCTCCAAGTGGCCGATGACGAAGGTGGATGATCTGCGACTTGTCCTTCGGCGACTTGCTCTGCTACCTTAGTCTTCAACCACCTTGAATTGTCACAAGCTGGTCCCATGAACCGAGGCCTTGCTCTGCAAATATAACATGCTCAGCTCATTTAGTTCCTGCACACATATGAACATGTTTGATCCGATAAGGTTGTGGTCATAGTGATGCTGTCTGATTGGTCGGAGCAAAAAAGCGGCTCGTCGAGCGAGGCCGGAGAACTTTCGACTCACTTTCTCGTTCCTCGAAACATTTCCTTTTTGTCCTTGTATCTTGCAAAAACCTGTCGCGATTTCCTCTCGCAGGATCAATTGAAATCTCGTCTCTAGTCGCTTCCACGCACAGCACGCCTATAAAGTACGGACTGCAATAGTCATGATGTCGAACAGCAGGCAATTATCCATTCATCAAGGCCGAGGTACCAGGTAACATAGAGCATGAACCGGTGTTCAATCGACTCGTGAAAAAGTCTTTTGATCTGAGAAAAACGGTTGAACTTGATTTCAGGATAATACCTGCGAAAGAATCATGCTTTATCAATATCTTCCTCCTGTCTGTCTTGAGGGCTGACGCCTGTACAGGAATCTCGCCATGGACGAACAATCTCAGATGAGAAGGCCAACCAAGGATCTCGAAAAAGATGGTCCTTCTCTGATGCCGACCGAACTCGACGATGAATCTACTCTTGTTGGCGGTTCCTCTGGCCTGAGGCGTCATATCAAGAACCTCGAGCACAGCTTGGCTCACTACAACCTGGAGGCTCGCGGTATCCATCGCGTCATGCCAAACGAACGCCATAGTTTGAGAAACCTGGGGTACTCTCAGGTTGGCCTTCTGTGGTTCAGTGTCAACCTTGCTGCTAACAACATCACCCTCGGAATGCTCGGTCCGGCTGTGTACTATCTTTCCTTTTTGGACTGTTCTCTGTGTGCTGTCTTCGGCATGCTCGTCGGGTGTCTCCCAGTCGCCTACATTGCCACTTTTGGACCCGTCAGCGGTAACAGAAGCATGGTCTTCGCTCGTTACACAATGGGCTGGTATCCAGCCAAACTGGTTGTTATTCTCAACATCATTGTTTTGCTCGGCTACTGCTTGATTGATGCGGTCGTAGCTGGTCAGATCCTCTCTGCTGTCTCGCCGCATGGTTCTCTCTCGGTCATCGTTGGTATCGTAATCGTTGCTGTCCTGACTTGGGTCGTCACCATCTTTGGGTATAGCGTCTTCCACTTCTACGAGCGTTACGCTTGGCTTCCTCAGCTCGTAGTTCTCTCTCTGCTTGCTGGTGTGGCTGGGCCGAGATTCGATCTCGGGACACCTTCTAGTGGCGACCTTCTGACCATCATCGGCAATCGCTTATCTTTCTTCAGTCTGTGCCTCTCTGCTGCTATTACCTACGCAGGCGGTGCAGCCGACTTCTTCGTCTACTATCCAGAAGAGACTCCTCGTTGGAAGATCTTCTCCGTCACTATGTGTGGTCTGGCTTTGTCGTTCACCTTCGCTTTCATCGTCGGCATTGGGCTAGGCTCTGGCATTGCCACCAATGCATCGTGGGGTGATGCATACAAGGTCTCGCAAGGTGCTCTTATTGTCGAAGGCTTTGCTCCTCTGGGAAGCTTCGGTAAATTTTGTGGTGTCATTGTGGCTCTCGGTCTGATTGCCAACATGATCGCTCCGACCTACAGCGCAGGCATGGATTTCCAAGTTCTTGGTCAATGGATGACTATTGTGCCTCGCATTGTCTGGAACACTCTGGGCGTTGTCATCTACACCGTGTGCGCCATCGCTGGTCGCGAGAGCCTCGCAGCCATCTTCACCAATTTCCTTGCGCTCATGGGCTACTGGGTGTCGATCTGGATTGCCATTTGTCTTGAAGAACAGTACATCTTCCGCACATGGAGAGGTCTTGGGTTCAACTGGAATTCATGGAACGATAAGAGCAAGCTGCCCATTGGCATTGCCGCCATCATTGCCTTCCTTGTTGGCTGGGCTGGAGGTGAGTTCCAATCGTACTTCTCAAATACATCTTCTGACTCGGTACAGCAATTCTTTGTATGGCACAGGTCTGGTACATTGGTCCTCTCGCCAAGCAAGTTGGAGAATATGGTGCTGACGTGAGTGAAAAGAAATCACCACAAAAACCAAATATGCTGACCGTATGCAGATGGGAAACTATGTTGGATTCGCGTGGGCAGCTCTAGTCTACCCTCCTCTCAGATGGTTTGAGCTGAAAAAGTTCGGCCGCTAAAGACATCACTGGAGAGAAAATTGAAATGTCGGCTACTGGCGGGGAATGCTTGGAGAGTTCAATTCTGAAAAGCAGGACTCCGTCGAACTCAGAGCAAGCAGGCCGACCAAAGGGTGAGCTTACAATGGAAAGGTCTAGATAATGAGATTCTCAACGCATTTCGATGCCTGTATCGGAATACAACATGCATTGTCTTCTTTCGCTGTTTTACATAATTGGCTGTCGCCTAGTTTTCACCCGCCCGATGTTCGCGAAACCCAGTGATCTGTCTCCACTGAACCATTTTCTTAGATCATCCTGAGAGGCCAAGTTGCTTGCGCAACAAGGCGTAAGATAAGTCAGGAAGCTCCTTGACGCACTGGTCGACTTCAGACATCTGCATTCATGTGGTGAGTCCATTGCGGACATTGCTGTGTAAATTGTTGATGATGATCTCACGCAGACCCCTGTCCGACTCCATGGTACTGGCATACACAATCTTGATAGCCTTGACAAGTCCAGCAGCAGTGAACTTCCAAGCCTCTTGGAATTTTTCTCTGGCCAAAGCTTTGAGACCGTGGATGCCGTACTTGTCGCCCATGGCATACATCATTGCGTGGTAGATCAGGATGCTGTCACTGACCATGTAGTCTTTTGAGACGCTGGGAGATGGGTCTGCCTTGACTTTGGCAGTTTCGACCTCGAGGTAATCCATGTGGTAGAGGTAGTGTATCATGAGCTTGACAGCCTTGGGATCTTCGGCATCCATGTCCCAGTCAACTTCCTCGTGGTCATCCTTGTCGTCACGAGCAGGGATGTTGACGACGCCAGTCTTGCCTTCCTTAAAGTCGCCCTCAGGATTGTTGCGACTACGGCAGGCAAGACGAAAGAACTCAGACTGGGAGCAGATAATGGCTTTGTGGACTTTGTAAACGTCGGTGCCGCAGGTGATGGTAAGATCAGAGTAGTCGCTGCTTTCTTGGAGGCTGTGGAATTGGTCAACATGGAATTCGTGTGACGGACTAGCATACCACTCACTCCGCCGTAGCCTTGAGCAGCATCTTGATCGGCTCTTGGGAGGACATTATGATTCGATAGCCGTGAAAGTTGAGGAAGTAGTACTGAAGTTGGCACGAGATGATGTTATGACAGCATGTGTTGACCGACGAGCACTATATATGCAGATAGCGGTCGGAAGTTTCACTCGTGTTTGTCGCTTTGGGTTGGGACACTTGTTTGTGCAGAGTCTTTCTTTGTTTGGAAGGAAACATGCCCAATCTTCCGGCATCGACTAAGATCTTGTTGGTTGTTATTTCACATTGCTGATTCAATTGAGCATCCAACACTGGATCATGCCAACGATAGCGAGAAGTATCAGTTCACACTTCCATGACTGACACAACCCAGATTCAATGTTTGTCTTCTGGCAGCCAGACATTCAGCTTGATCAGATATCTGATACAAATTCAATACCAGACAAGCAAAACAGACACCCTCCTAACCGCCGTAGAACTAGGAGAGGAAGAGAAATTGTCTCACTTTCATCATTGCTTTTTGTCATGAGCGAGCATCATTGGATCCTCTCATGGCTTTGTGACAATGAGGAGAATCGAACCAATGGACTCTGGTTAACTATATGGGAGACACGAGCTACAACCACTGCGCCATTCCACCAGTTCCTTGTGTGAAAAGCTATTTGGCATGACTATGAGTGTGTATTGAGTTTGTAGTTTCTTCAAAATGGGGTCGAGCAAGTAGGGTGGATGGCTCTCATTTCTATCAGTTCGTCTGGCTGTTGTCAATTCTTGACATCGTATTTGGAAAGCTTTGCAGTATCGTACTAACTCTTGACAGTTTGATGATATTCTTGTGCCATGTGGATGCTTTTGAAAGACAGATGAGACGGATCTCGAAAAGGAAGGAGTGATGTGCGAGATGGAAGGAGTTGTGGGGCGAAGCAAAACAGGCTGTTTAGGAGCATATATGCAAAAGGAAGGAGCAGTCTAAACAAGGGAGAAAGCACGATCAGACAGTCCCAACAGTGCATTGAAAAACTCAAGATGACAGAAACAGAGAAAGCGGAGCCGGGAATCTGGATGCAAGTCGTAAAAAGTGGTATCATTTGGCTTAAAATTGAGAAAATGTGGTAAATCACCTAGTGCTTGCCACGGGAAGAACCGCTGATGAGCTTTTTCTTGAGATGCTTGGGCATCTTCTCCTTCCTCTTTTCGCGCTTCTCCTCCTTGACAGCCTTTTTGTGTTCCTTCTTGGTATCTTTGTCTTCGAAACGCTTGCCCCTAGGTCTCTCGCCCTCATTGCGCTTCCTACGCGGTCGATCGGCGTCTTCAGATTCGTCTTCTTCGCTTTCTGAGCCCTCAACCTCGCTGTCGTCTTCGGCATCCTCAGTGCCAACGGTAGTTTTGTTTGCGAGGAGGGCTTTGTAGACGAGATCGTCACCTTCTCCTTTTTGTACTCGTGCGGCGTCACGCTCGACGTCGTAGACTTGCTCAAGGGTCTGAGGAATGTATTGCTGTCTGAAAACTTGGTTGTCGACTTCCTCGTCGTCTTGGTTGCCTTGTTGCTCTCTGGTCTCGTACATCTTTGCGATGAGCTCTTCCATCTGAGCAGTCTCGACACCACCTTGCTCAGAAGTGATGAAGCCAAAGATAGCTCTCTCGGGCAAACAATCAACACCCTTGCGAGCAAAGAAATCGCTAATGTTCTTAATATCCATACGCAGGAACTCAAGAGAACGTGGGTGGTCGTGTTCGACACTTTGACTGACATCGATGACGAAGATGCGACCTTGATGGTACATCAAGTTGTATTCGCTCAGATCACCGTGGACCAAGCGACAGGTCTGGTACATGATACGCATGTAGCCAAGCAACTGAATGTACATCTCTCTCCATTTGGCAGCATTTTCTTCCTCGGTAGGTAGTTGGAAATCGACGTCTCTTAGACGAGGTGCAGGCCAACCCTTCTTGTTGCCTAGGAAACTCATGACCATGACATGTTGACGGAGATAGAGAGGGTCGGGGCAAGGAATGCCAGCAGCGTGCAAGATGCGCAAGTTTCTGAATTCCTTTTCTGCCCAGACCTTGACCATAGCGCGGTTATCACTCTTGTTGTAGCCACCACGGAATCTGAAATCACCAGTGACATACTTGTCACGGTCCTTGAATACCAGAATACTCGTCTTGTAGACCTTGATGGCTCTGTGCAAGGGAGCAGCAGGGCCCTCAGAGTCGTCGTGATCCTCGGGAACTAATGCAGCGTGGTAGACGTTGGCTTCCTTTCCAGTCGACAGAACACCGTTGATCTCGGACACGACGTTCTTGTTCAAGAGCTGGAGGAGGATCATGCGAGTTCTAGGATCCAAGACTTGTTCGCTAGTGGCGCGATCGCTCTTGTCCTTGCCGCCTCCTCTTTCTTGCTTGCCGCCGCCGAAGCCAGCCTCGAGGTTGTTGAGGCGCAGCTTGGAGGCATGTTGAGCCAAGCTCTGTACTTGGTCATCCACATTGGCTCGAGTGTTTGCGGTAGGTTTGTGACCGGCAGGATTGGTTTTGGGTTTTTGAGCGGAAGGGACTTGGTCGTCGTTCAGACGTCTTTGGCGATTGTATGATTTGGTGAAGTCGGCAGGATTTGATGTAGTGATTTCTGAATCGTTGACCTCGTCGGCGCTGTCCTCGAACAAGTCATCGTAGTAGTCGTCCTGTTCATCTTGAATTCCTTCGTCCAGCAAGACGCCACCAGCTTGTTCTTGATCATTGTTTGCATAGTCGTAGCCTTGGTTTGGCGAAAAGGTGTGGGATGGTTCTAGAGCCGCTGCTGGCGACTCGGTTGACGACATGATTTATTTTGCCTCGTATAAGACAAGATATGGTGTCGCAAACAGCTGCAAAGAAAAAAGATAATCGGGCTGAAAGTTGCGTCAATCTATACGGAGCTAACGGCGTTTCTTGATTCAGGGACATGTTGGCAACATCGACTCAACATGTGGGAAACACGCTTATAGAGCACATACTGCTATGGAGCATCATTTGGCGACCGCTCTTTAACCAACCCCTCCCCCACGTTGCACAAGCCCCATGCCGACTGCTCCCATCAACATCATCATCACATGTTGACCGTATCTTCTTCGACTTCAGCATGGCGACTATCTTGTACAGCTCGACAAGACGGCGCCATGGTACTGTCCACAAAGATTCCTGCTCGCTTCGCACCTATTCTGAACATTCGCCGCTGCTCTCGCCCCCACGCCACTTGCGTCCAGGACACATCTGTTGACCAAGTCGATCTTGATCTGATCCAACACCAGCTCAACCTGAAATCTCCTGTCGATACTCTTCGCTGTCTTCTTTTGAACGATACGCGTCCGCTGTTTCGACAGATGCACATGCGTTCTGTTGTCAAGGATTGCTTAAAAGTTGACTTTCCTATCAATGGCCAGATGCTCAACCACTCAGAATTTCGTCAGTATGTATCTAAACAATCTTGAGCGAATTCTGTTCATGATGCATTCATTTCTTCGCGTGGTAAGCATAGCGAGCTCAGACTGACTTGGCTAGACATATGGCCGTGAAGCAAGGGCCTAAATTTCGTCGACGGCTTATGAGAGAGCAACTGTTGAGATGTCAAACAACCCAAGACCTCATGCGCGTCCTCGCTGTAGCTTTACAGCGCAAAGAAACCACTCGGGACCTAGTGGATATGGACCTTTGCATTGTCCGAGCTCTTTACCGCGCCAGAGACACCACAACCGATCTTAAGATATTCGGTGCCATCAGTACAATCGTCTCACGTTTTCGTAGGGAGAACGTGCCTGTCACACGGTACCTCTTAGCTGTTGGTATAAAGTTCGCTGCTCGGACACGTAGCCTACCTGGCATGAAGAGGTATCTAAAGCTGCATAAGGAACTAGGTTTCCCCATTGCAAAAACCTTGTTCAGAGCCATAATCGCAAAATTCAGTGTTGGAGTCCACGGGTATGGTGAGATTCGTAACGGGAGATGGTCACGTCGTGACCTGCTACAAGTCCTTCTCGGCTTCGAGGACACCGCTCCAGAAGACCAACATCATCTGGGTCTATTCCTCGACAGAACCGAATGGACTCAGTTGTATGGATGGCTTGTTGTTTTGGCACGCTGCAAGGCAGCTGACGAGATCTGGAAAGAATGGTTGTTGTGGCAGGATAACCCCTTACGTCTGAAATCGGGCAAAGTGGCATCACAATTTAGCGAGAACAAGCTCAGAGGCGATTACTCGTTCATCGAGATGATGGCCGATGCCGGAGACACTCGTCGAGCCTGGAACATGCTCGTCGACAGTGAAATTGCCTTTAAAGATTGTCGAACTCAGCTGAGGCGTACACTCCTTCGCGATATCCAGCATGCAACTGTTTGGGACGATCAGATTCCTATCGATTTACTCGCACAGTATGATTACGAGTTGAAGAAGGTGGAGAATGCTTTAGGTGTGGAGTGGATCAGTCTCGGTGACGATCAGGGCTACCACAAGCCAACAGAAACAATGCAACAGTCTCTCGAAGCACTCTCGTCGCCTTTCTTCAAGCTGGATTCAGACTTTGGCTATCCGTACGACCTGAGTGCAGAAGGTATGCTTCCATTTCTGTCATCACTGTCACATCTCCTACTGACTTGTTCTTAGAAATCAAAAAACAATATGATGAAATGATGTTGCATGTCGAAGACATGTCGATTTATTTTCCAAAAACCGCTCGCAAGTCTCAGACGAGCGACAATGACACAACATCCTAACGACGTATGGATAGCATAACATAGCGTAGCATGATACCCCTAGCATATTTTAATTCTTTGATCAATCATAAACAAGGCAATGTCCGTTTTCATTTACCATTTACCGAATATGGGCTGAATTGGGGCGTCCTCGTCAGTTGTCTGTCACGCGGGCGGTAAAACAGAAGTGAGTGAGGACCGATTAAATGGTGAGGACCGAATTTGCATCCGAGCCGATATTGATGCCATTGCCTTTCCTCCCGCAATCCTTCATCCCTGATTCAGCACAATGTGTGACTGCCACCCTCGCCATAACTATCCCCAACCAGACCATAGTGGAGGTCTCCACGGGGGAGGTTTGTGGGAACATGAGATGAGTGCGTGATCCTTCTCCGCCATTTCTGCACGCACTGGTGCCAGACCTGCAGTAGCGGCATGCCACCTCGGTGTCATTGCGGCGCTTTTAAGCTTCTATATAACAAGACTTGCAACGGCTTGCGGGGTTCTTGTCAGCTCTTGATGAAGGGGGCGTTCGGGAGGCTTGCGGTAATCACTGACCGACCAGCCATCTCGGAGCGACATCTTGCGGCCGAGTCTTACGGACCGAGAAGGAAGCCAACGACATCTCGATGTTGAAAGTGGCTGCTTCGAGGCAACTTCTCCATGCTTGTTGCAAGCATATTCGAGCGGGGTTACCTGAGTCTTTGAGTCCTTCGCGATTCGTTGAACTGGTAGTGATGATCTTTCTGGGGATACCATGGGTTCATGACCCATGGGGATCGGATGGTACGCCATGCAACATTGTGCACAGTGCGAAACCGATTCGCAAGACCCACCAACACCCCCAGTTTCTAGTGTGACACTAGAAAAAAGGATCGGCGGGCAATAGCACGCGACATTGATACGTAGGAGAGTAAGATCTGAGAGTTGGATCTCACTCCTTGCTTCTGTCGCACAAGACTTTGCTTGGCTCGCGCCTCATCAACCTCACACTCGAGAGGTACACATTCGTACACATCAGTACGTATGTTCGACTATTCGACACGGCTACTCGAGTACTGTTAAAAAAGATATCCCCGGCAAGGCTTCCGTACTCGGCGCGACTCGTGCAGAGAAGCGCCGAGCTCTGGCTCAAACCCTACTAGCTTGGGACACTATTCACCCCAGACGGTATTATGGCTTGGTCGTGAGCTTAGAAGCGCTTCTCTACGCTTGGATTTCCTGGTTCTTGTTTCAGAAGTTCGTCTTCTTGCTATCATGGTCTATGGTTCTGACATGAAGCAATATGTAAGTTGCTATGCGCTGTCTGGACTGTACATATCCAGATCGAAGATGACAGTGGAAGGTTGAGGCAAAGTTCTCGTCATCAGGCATGAGCATCTCTCGGTCCAGGATACGTACTTGCCTGTTCATGTATCGGCTGGGGTCGAGCGAAACGGCAAGTCAGGACTGCCCTAGCGGCATGCCGATGCTCAAGCCTCTTTACCAACTCGTACCTAGCTCTTCAGGTATCGGTTACCTTGCCGCATCCCGATCGTCCAGGCCCCGGTCTCCACATTCCAGAGTCCGGAGACCATGCATGGAGAAAGTCAAGCCCATGGGGTGCTTGGGTAGTTCCTTCCTCTTTGTCGATCTATATAAACACCAACGTCTCCCCATTGTCCATCCCTTCCCATCACTGTCAATCACTTCTTCTTTCTCTACTTTCGCTTCCATCCTCCACCCAAGGGCTTGGATCCTTTGCAAACATCATAATGCCTGTCGCTTTCAGAAAGCCTGAAGGCGAGGCCGGAGCCACTTGGCCCGCCGTCGCTGTCGGTGCATTCGTTGCCTTCGGTGGTGTCCTCTTCGGTACGTAGACGAGATGCACATAGTCCGAGTCGATGCAGATGGTGTTCTGTCATGGTCTCGTGCTGTTGTATTGTTTTTCGATGTGGACACATGTTGACTGTGTCTCTCCTCAACAGGTTATGATACCGGAACCATCGGCGACATCCTTGGAATGGAATACTGGCTGAAGCTATTCGCTAACTTCGACCCTGCTACCGGAAAATATGCCCTCACTTCGGGCCAGTCGTCCGAGATCGTCTCATTGCTCTCTGTCGGAACTTTCTTCGGTGCTCTTCTCTCAGCTCCCACTGGTGATCTCCTTGGTCGCAAGATGGGTCTGATGTCATGGCTGGTTGTCTTCTGTGTCGGTGTTGCCCTCCAGACTGCTGCCACTGCCATCCCTCTTTTCGTCGCTGGTCGTACTATCGCCGGTCTCGGTGTTGGTGGACTCTCTGCCTTGATCCCTCTATATCAATCTGAAACCGCACCTAAGTGGATTAGAGGAACAATCGTCGGTTCATATCAGGTTCGAAGAGTTATAATATCATTGTCTGATCACTACTGAATATATGTAATAGTTGGCAATCACCATTGGTCTTCTGCTTGCATCCATCGTTGGTAACGCCACCAAGAAACGTCAAGACACTGGATGTTACCGCATTCCTATCGCTGTTCAGTTCGCTTGGGCTATCATCCTGTTCAGCGGTCTGCTTGTTCTGCCCGAGACTCCCCGTTACTACATCAAGAAGGGCAAGCATGCGGAGGCTGCTCGCGCTCTAGCTAAGCTCAGACGTCTTCCTATCGACCACCCTGCCATTGAGAGTGAATTGGCCGAGATCACCGCTAATCACGAATACGAGTTGTCCCTCGGCGAGGCCAGCTACGCCGACTGCTTCAAGGGCAACCTTGGCAAGCGTCTCGCCACCGGTTGTGGTCTCCAAGCTCTCCAGCAATTGACTGGTGTCAACTTCATCTTCTACTATGGAACTTCCTTCTTCCAACAATCTGGTATCACTAACGGATTCACCATCAGTCTGATCACCTCCTGTATCAACGTCGCTTCAACACTTCCTGGTCTGTACATGGTTGAGAAATGGGGAAGAAGAAAGCTCTTGCTCTTCGGAGCTATCGGCATGGCCGTGTGTCAGCTTATCGTTGCCGGTGTCGGTCTCGCACCTCTTGAGAACCAGTCCGCCCAAAAGGCTCTCGTCGCCTTCGTCTGTATCTACATTTTCTTCTTCGCGAGTACTTGGGGACCTTGTGCTTGGGTCGTCACTGGCGAGATCTTCCCTTTGAAGGTCAGAGCCAAGTCTCTTTCGATGACCACCGCCTCCAACTGGCTACTCAACTGGGGTATGTGATCTTAACAATTGTTTTCTGTTCTTTGCAACAAGTATTCTAACTCTTCTGCTATAGCCATCGCGTTCGCCACACCTTACATGGTTGATGCCATTCACACCAACGTCTTCTGGGTATGGGCAAGCTTCTGTTGTGCTTGTATCGCGTTCGTCTACTTCTTCATCTACGAGACCAAGGGATTGTCCCTGGAACAGGTCGACGAGCTCTACGGCAAGGTCTCCAAGGCCTGGCAATCAGAAGGATTTGTTCCTACCATTTCTTTCCAGGAGGTGCAGGATGTCACTGGTGGTGCTGCTCGCAACCAATCACTCACTGAGATTGAGAACAACGCTATGCGCAAGAAGAGCGTTACTCACGAGGAGAGCTACGTGGGCGAGAAGATGTAAAAAGCCCTTAGCTTTCTCGGCACCTACCCCATCGAGTTTTCTACTTCTACCTCAACTATATCCCTTGCTCTCTGTATCTAGCTCACGATTAACGTATTGAGATCGCATCTAGCGAACAATGTAACTTTCCGACGAAGATTGTATACTCATTGCGCAATATGTGATCAATCTGACCTAAAACCCATCCTCGAAACACTATCAATTTATACCTTGAAGATGGACGAAAACTGATAGCCCCTAAAGTACTACACACAACTGGGACACATAGAAGACTTAAGTGGTCAGATTGGCAGAGCATCTTCCAGGCGAGCCAGGGCAACGTGGCCGTCCGCTCTCTCCATTTTCCAAACAACTCATGCAAAGCCACTCCGGGCAAGCAGTACTAAACATCGGATCCAAAGCATAGAACTATTCATATAAACAAAGAAGACAAGCGCATAAATGCAAGTCTGAAGCAGAAAGTACATAAAACATTACATTTACTCGGCGGAAGATTCTCCACGAGTACCATAATCAGCGCCAACGCGCTTCACACCAGTGGCACGGCCAGTGATATCAGACCAGGTAGCGCCGAAACGACGACCAGTGCTGGCGAGAAGACCTTCCTCTTCTTCTTCAGCAAGATCATCGTCGAGCTGTTCCTCATCAAGACGAGGAGTGCGGAACAGCATGACGACGAACACTATGAAGAAGATGCCAAGGAACGCGAACTGAGCCCAGAAATCGACAATGCCGAAGAAGGGGAAGTTGATGGTGATACGGTTCAGGAAGGTGCTAACGACCGATGGTGTGCAGACCATACGAGCGACAGGATTGTCAGCAGCCTCACGACAAGAGCGGATGGCCTTATGGTGGTTGCTGCAGTCAGGCTGCTGATCAGGGTGATGGGTGGGTCTATCGCAGTAGGTCTGTGGGCCGAAAGTGGCGTATTGAGGAGCAACCATCATGGCGACAGCGTAGTTAATGGCAAAGACGATCAAGGTAAGCAAGACAGTTCCCATAAGGAGAGCTTGTGGGGCAGTGTGACCCTTGCGAATCTTGAAAAGGCTGACCCACAAGAAGCGGATGCCAATAGTGGCAACACCGACGACCGAACCAGCAAAGAAGAGAAGGGTCAGGAGGAGGAAAATGACATAGTCGATGGGGAAGACCTTCGAAGTGACAACGAAGAGCCAATTGATAGGCTGGAAAATCTTGTTGTGGCCAAGCAGGTAACCGCAGCCAGTCTTGCACACAGAGTTCTTGATCTTGTCGACACCAGTAACCAACATGCTGGCCCAGACGACAAGTACGATGACGATAAGCAGAAGACCCCCAAGAAGCTTCAGAGGTCTAAAGACGGCCTCTGTCTTAAGCCAGACGCGGATGAACCAGTTCTGACCCTCACCCATGTCTTCGGCAGCGAGGCGTTCACGACGAACAAGAGTGCGTTCTTCTCTAATCAGAGCTTCGAGTTCACGGCGGTCGCGAGTGTCAAGACCATTGTCACGGCCTTCGTTACGGTTCTCAAGCTGTCTCTGACGCTCGCGGTTCTGCGTTAGCTGAGATGAGGTGTTGGCAGCCAGTGTGGGAGCAGAGATGCGAGGAGCGGTCTTAATCAGAGTAAGGGGCAGGAGAGCCAAGCCAGGAGCCGTGTATATACAGTATAGGAAGGTTCCGAGGGTCAAGAGAAGGCCGACGCAGAAGGTCAAGGCACGCTCACCATCTGAAACGAGTCAATGATTGTGTCAAAGGCAGAAGAAATGACGAACTTACGGTTCTCGGCCAGGAGATCCTTGAAGAAGTCGAGATCAAGATGCTTCTGAGGCCTGTTCTTTGCGACAGGGACAAAGAAGCCTACAAGGAAGATAATAACAACGAACAAGATAAAGGCGATTGTGTACTTGAAGGCACCCCAGAGACGACCGGCGGCAGTCTGGCTGCCCTCCTCAGCGGCTACTTCATCACGTTCCTCGTACCAGAAGTAGGTGAAGGGAACGACAATCAAGCACAAGACAGCGTCCAAGCTGTAAAGAGTGTAATAGACGATCTTGAGTTGGAACAAGATGTTGTCGACGGCATCAGGAGTAGCCCAGTCCTTCTTTCTTCCGAGTTTGGATGAAGTAGTGGAAGATACAAGAGCGACATCGACGGGTAGCAATAGGACGGTAGCCAGTAGAGAGAGCACGGTAATGATGCATACGATTGAGACGACAGCAGAGCGTTCGCGAGGGGCCTGATAGATGTAGACGAAGATGGAAGCCACAAGTAGCAGGATTGCAAGTGCGACGGCATATGCGACCCAGATGAGGGAAGTCTGGATGAGTGCCATAATGTCAGGCAGGCAGAAGCAGTACGGTAGCTTCCTTTTTGGTAGCAGAGAAGTTGTAGGAAAGCAGCGCCCTTTCACGCACGGCGCATTGTAGTCTGACGAGAAGGAAGAAGTCGCGACAGCTTCACACGGCAACAGCAACAAGTCCAAAGGTTCCTTCCTTGATTGCACCTCCACAATTGATAGGCAGACGTCATCTTGGCGCTCTGTCCCGCTCGTCCGTCCGTGCACTGATATATGGTAGAGACGGGAGCTTGGCAATGCAGCTCCGTCTTATCTCGGGCGGCGTGTGAGCTTCAGCCAGATAGCTTATTGTAATCCCTCCGACATTGCGTGCAATGCGCGACGACACATAATGCAATGCTACACTGAGCTCGTGGCGCCGACCGCCGTGTCCAATGCCGTCGCCCTACCGTTTGTCGCTCCTGGCGCAACTAATCTCGTCGTCGCAAAGACTTCGTTGCTGCAGGTCTTCACTCTCAAAACTATCGCTACCGACGTCAAACCATCATCTCTTAACACCAATGTCGACACGGGTGCCATTGAAGGCCCCGAAAGCATTCATCGTGTCGAGAACACGGCCAAGTTGATACTGCTGGGCGAGTACCCCGTGTCAGGAACCATCACTTCGCTACAAAGAGTCAAGGCCTTGAATACGAAGACGGGCGCCGAAGCCCTGCTGGTCTCTACACAGGATGCAAAGATCAGTTTAATCGAATGGGACCCTCTCAATCACCGTATTTCGACAGTATCCATCCATTACTATGAGCGCGAGACGACAAACACGCTTCCCTTTGGTCCGTCCCTTGCCGATACTCCCAGTTATCTCAGCGTCGATCCAAGCAGCAGATGCGCCGCCCTCAAATTTGGCACCAAGCACCTCGCCATCATTCCATTCCGCCAGTCTGCCGATGATCTGGCTGATGAGGATGACCTTGATACACCTCCACCCACCAAAGCTCCCGTTACTGGAACCGATACCCAGTCCGAGACTCCCTACTCGGCCTCATTCGTCCTGCCCTTGACCGCTCTCGATCCTGCTCTTACACATCCCGTTCATCTCGCCTTCTTGCACGAGTATAGAGAACCTACATTTGGCATTGTTTCGTCAAACAAGGCTCCCAGTCATGGTTTGCTTGACGAACGCAAGGATATCCTCAACTACACAGTCTTTACACTGGACTTGGATCAGCGCGCCTCGACGACTCTGCTATCCGTTCCAGGTCTGCCTTTCGACATCTTCCGTGTCGTCCCTCTTCCATTGCCTGTTGGTGGTGCTCTCCTTGTTGGCGCAAACGAGTTGGTACATGTTGATCAGGCTGGAAAAACAAATGCTGTTGCAGTGAACGAGTTCGCCAAGCTAAGCTCAAACTTTGCCATGGCTGATCAATCCGACCTTGGGTTGCGCCTAGAAGATTGTGTGATCGAGGCTCTGGACCATACCAACGGCAACATGCTGATAGTTCTGAATACCGGCCGCCTGGCAGTACTATCATTCCGTATCGATGGTCGCTCAGTCTCTGGTTTATCTGTCCATCTGGTAGATTCTACCCACGGTGGACATCAATTAAAGACTGCCGCGAACTGCTCTGCCTCTTTGGGACGCGGTAGATTGTTCCTGGGCAGTGAGGACGGCGATTCCACTTTGATCGGCTGGTCCAAGAAGACCTCACAGACACGCAAGCGTAGTCATGCACAGATGATTGCCGAGGATGCCGAGCTCTCATTGGACGAGGAGGACCTTGACGACGACGCAGATGACGACTTGTACGCCGACGAAGCTCCGGTTGTAAAACAGATGGCTTCTCAAACTGCTGATTCCAGCGGTCCGGACAGCTACTTCTTCAGGGTACATGACAATTTGTTCAGTCTGGGTCCCATCAAGAACGTCTGTCTGGGCAAATACGCCACTGAGCTTTCTGAGAACGATATTGAGCCACAACTCTCCCTGCTCGCAAGCGTGGGTCGCGAACGTGCATCGAAGCTTGCATTCGTCAACCGTGAACTAACCCCTAGTCCTCTTCGAACAGTAGACATACCCCATGCGCAAGCAGTCTGGACCGCTTGTGCAAAGCGGGCAGCCCCACGCGGTTTGCCAAAGCCGACAGATGGTACACAAAATCCCGAGGCTCAGCTTGCACCTGATATGCAGTTCGACCAGTATCTCATTACCTGTCATGCTGATGAAGATGGCGCCGAAAGCTCAAAGGTATTCAAGATTGATAACGAAGTCACCGACATCAAACAGGGCGATGAAAGTATGAGTTATACTGAGGTGACCGGAACCGAGTTCGAGGGTGAAGGTGAAACTTTGGACGTTGGCATCTTGGCCTCTGGCACAAGGATTGTTCAGGTGAGGAAGCATGAAGTCAGGAGTTACGATGCAGGTAAGTCTCGGAAAAATTTCCTCATTCGCAAAACACCTTGCCCATGTCCAAACATCATCCCTATCTTTGCAACACTTGATACGGCTTCTGAGTCGTCTGACCTGAAAGGAACAACTTCTCGGGGTATCTCAGATGCACAATTTTCTACGGGAGCCAACACTGAGGATATCATATATGTCATCATGTGTACTATAGCCTTTCCAATACAAATCTGTCATCTTCCCATCGCTTGCCGTCTGCCACTATATTTGCCTGTTCCAGAACTGTGTACTAATTAGCGTGCCTATAGATCTTGGTCTGTCTCAAATCTTCCCAATCATCGATGAGGAGACCGATGCAGAGCTCACAGTTGTACACTCGTCATTCTGCGACCCCTACCTCCTACTGCTCAGAGAAGATTCGAGTTTACAGATTTTGCAAGTAGACAAGAGTGGCGACCTTGACGAACTCGAGCGAGGTGATGCCGCTTTGGCCTCAAAATGGTTGTCCGGCAGTGTATACAAGTCAGAGAAGACTGGCGATAAGGCATTGGCTTTCATGCTCAATGCTGAAGGAGGTCTTGCAGTAAGTTTATGTTTACGATCAACCTTTAGACACATGATTCGCTAACATCATGGTCATAGATATTCGAGCTTCCGAACCTTGATGAACCGGTTTATGAGGCTCCAAGTCTCTCGGTCTTGTCACCAGTACTCTCGAATGAGAGTGCACCTCGTCGTAATGTTGGCAAGGAAACTCTGACTGAACTCATATTTGCGGACTTGGGCGATGAAACGGCCAAATCGCCATATCTCATTGTAAGACCGCGATCTGACACTCAAAAGTCAAATGCTTACGGGTATCTCTAGCTGCGCTCATCGGCGGACGACCTTATCATCTACGAACCGTTCCGCCATCCTTCAATTCCTTCTACCGCCTCTTCGCCATTCACCACAAATCTAAGGTTCCGCAAAGTACCTGGACTACATATGCCCAAATTCAATGAGGATGCCTCTCTTCAGAAACCTGCTCCTCTGAAGTTCTTGCCCAATGTTGGAGGATATTCTACTGTCTTCATGGCAGGTGGCTCGCCAAGCTTTGTGGTAAAAGATGCTTCGAGCCTGCCACGCATCGTCAGCCTGCGAGGAAAGGGCGTTCGCAGACTTTCTGGGCTCAACAGTCGCAAATGCGAGGCCGGGTTCGCATGGGTTGATACTGCTGTAAGTCATAAACCCATGTGATACTTAGCATTACTGACCACGACACCAGGGCACGTTACGTGAGGGCCAGGTCCCGGCCGGCACAACATTCGCGTCCAATGGATGGTCCGTTCGCAAATTTTCGCCCTTCTCCGAGCATGTCGAAGTCCAGAAGATCGCCTACCATTCAGAGCGTGATTGTTATGTGATCACGACGCAGGAAGAGGTCGACTTCTATCCTCCGGAGGATGACCCGAGGCACCCAGCGGCAGATGAAGGTAAGCAAGCCGTGATTTGACCAGAGAAACAAGGCTGATATACTTCAGAAATTACCTTACGACCAAAATCGCTACAGTTCCGCGTGCATTTGTATGATGCTAGGGCAGATCGCATCATCGATACTTACGACATTCCCTCCTACGAACTGATCACATCGATGGAAGTCATGCCTCTCGAAGTTTCGGAAATCACTCATCAGCACAGATTGCTAGTCGCTCTAGGTACCATTTCACAGCGAGCAGAAAACTACGCTGCCAAGGGTTGTATCTACACTCTAGAGATCATTGACGTCGTGCCAGAGCCTGGCCAACCTGAGACGGGCAAGAAGTTCCGTGTTTTCGGCAGAGAAGAAACTAAGAGTGGCATTACGGCGTTGATGGGTATCGCTGGTCTTGTTGGCACAGCTCAAGGACAGAAAATCATGATCCGTGGGTTGAGAGAAGACGGATCGTGCTTGCCCGTTGCTTTCCTCGATGCGCAATGCTACATCACATCGTTGAAAACATTGGCGAGCAGCAAACTCTGGATTGCCGCAGATGCTTGGAAAGGTCTTTGGTTTGGTGGCTTTGGAGTAAGTAGTGTTGCAATTCGCTCTGTGGACATTACTAACACATACGTAGGAGGAGCCTTACAAGCTTTCGCTCTTCGGAAAGTCACGATCGCAGATGGAAGTGATATCGGCTGAGTTCTTACCATTCGAGGGCCAGCTGTATATCCTCCTCATCGATGCAGACCTTGACATCCATGTATTGCAATACGACCCTGAACGTATGTGCCATGTCTTAGTCTTTTGCAAACCATCATGCTAATCCATACAGATCCTAAATCATTGTCCGGTCAGCGCCTACTACACAGAAGCACCTTCCACCTTGGCCACATGCCAACCTCGATGACACTACTTCCTTCGACCTTGTCACCATTTACCGAGCAGAACCCCGACGAGGATATGGCAGACAGGGACAACGAGCCTTCCACGACTCCTGCGCTCAACCATATCCTGATTACAACGCAGACTGGCAGTATCGCACTACTGACACCCCTCGACGAGGCTACCTATCGACGTCTATCAGCACTGCAAACAACACTGTCCAGTATCCTCGAACACTCGGCTGGTCTCAACCCGCGAGCCTATCGCTCAGTCGAGAGTGAAGGGCTTGGTGCTAGGGGCATCGTCGACGGTGATTTGATCACCAGGATTTACGAGCTCGGTGCTGGTAAGAGACTCGAAGTACTTGGCAGAGCTGGTGCTGAAGTCTGGGGCATGAGGAGTGATCTTGAGATTATCGCAGGTGAAGGATTGGGCTATTTGTAGACTTGCTGAGTGCAAAGATATTCAATTTCGTTTCTTTCACATGAAGAACGACTACACTCTACTTCGCATCAAACTCTTTGTTTTGTCGATGTAGAGTCAAGGCTTAACCATTACTCATCATTAGTCAACACGACGATCACTCCACGGTCTCTCGTAGCGCTACACTCGACGTCTCTGTCCATGTATATGTTATTCCTCACTCATGCAAGAATCAGATTTGTTCTAGTGTCCACTAATCAAGCTTGTGACTCTCCGGCAGGCCCAGACAACACTACTCCTTCAGCAATTGGCTCACCGAGTATCGGGAAACCATCAGCCTCAAATTCAATCTTCTTCGCGTTGGCATATCTGTCTCCACAGCTGCCAGCAGGATTGGGAGAAGAATGATATGCCATCCAAGTTTCTGTGCCATCAGGGCTAGTGAAGAAGCTGTTGTGGCCAGTACTGTACATGCCATTTGCCTGGCTGAAGTGAGGGCCGGTCTTGACCCAGCTGCTTTGTTCGAGTGGATCACCACCAACATATTCGAGAAGGCCGAGTGAGTATGAGGGGTCCCAGCAGAAAGATCCTGAGTAAGAGAGGAAGGTGCGGTTCTTGCTGTAAAGAGCGAATGGACCTTCGTTAACTGGCATCTGTCCATTACGCTCCCAGGCCTCGGTGGGCGAGGCAAGGAGATGCTCTTTCCCAATGGTGAGAATGTCTGAGTTCTTAGCTATGCAAAGGGACTGCAGGTTCTCGCCTGTATCATTTCGAAAGCAGGAGTAGACAAAGTAGTTTTGGCTACCAATGATCAGAGGTGTTCCGTCAATCGACCAAGCAGGTGCATTGATGGTGCCGTAGAAATCGAAATTGTCCCATGGAGATTGTCCACCACGCAGGACTTGAGATTGCTGGATTGAGTCATCACCACAACCACCAGCAGAGAAGTAAATGTGCCATCTGATCGTAAATTCAGTCATTGCCTTCCAAAATATCGCAGGATTTGTACTCAAGATACTTACTGTCCGTCCAGAAGATGTAGCTCAGGAGCCCAGATATTGCATTGACGAGTTGGGAAGTCGGCACTCGGAGCCCATACTGTCTTTGGCAGAGCATTCTTGAGTCCTTCAAGAGTCGTTGCGCGTCGAATACTGATATCGCGATAGTTGGTTGCGGTGAAGTACCAGTATCCCTCATGCCATACGATAGATGGATCACCTCCGTCCTTGTGCTCCAATGGGTTCGAGTAGTTGGCACCGAGGACAGCAGATGCACCGCCCACGATGAGGAGTACTAATTTGGAGAAGAACATGATGATGACGGGTATAAAGAGATCCAGATCAATTGAGAGCTCAAGGTTGAGGTTTCAAAGCAGTAAAATCTGACAAAAACGACTACGCCACGGCCCTCACCTTCCTTTATACCATTGATTGAACATGATCCTTCTTACACGCGAGAGACCATACTCGGGTGAATAACTTCTTGGTAGTCATGCGCAGCAGAGCATGTAGTAGGGCTTCTGGCTGCCAAGTCGAAGATCATTCGTGCAGTGATGACTGGCCGGCGGGAGAAAGATCCTTCGAGCCTCGGTGTGCTCCTGGACATCACATACATTTCATCATGTTGCCCCATGGGGTCTTTCAATGTAGAAAAGTTGTCTCTATGATCTGCATGATATCTCGTACTCATGTGATGCTCGCTCATGTGCCAAGCACCACATTAGCCATGAAGGAGTGATTCGGCTGATTGCGGCCCGGAAGAGTGGCTGGGAAGTGGAGGTATTGACGACATTGTTTCTTCAGAGAAAAGATGCATGAAGCGGTCTGTATTCTTTGCTGGTGTCACAGTGATCGCTTTGTGTTTACAGCAAAGTGGTGCGAAGGAAGTATGAGATGCAGTTGGATAAATTGATTGAATGTGATCTTCTTGGCGCTTGGCATGGTTTCACCTTGCTCGACCTCGTCTCTCGACTGTCAACGTCAACTTATATGTCTTCGAAAACACAATCCTGCCAGATCATTCTGACATTGATCTATGACCATGGGCTACCCCAGCCCCAGCCATGTCCGTAACCGCCACTGTTGTGATTGCAAGCAGGGAAGCCTTGAGCACCTGGACCTTGACCAGCAGGTCCTGGCACGATGAAGTCGCCGGCAGTAAATTCAGTCATGTTCGAACCGTACATACCACCGTTGTACACTTGAATGGTCTTTCCACCGTTTCCTGGTAGGACCCTCAGAGATCTGGTGTAGCCGACTCCATGGCCTTGGCTACTGACGTTTTGCCATGCACCAGGATCGCCGTTCTGGGTGTTGAGGAAGAACTGATCGTATGTGGAGTCGCTGACAACGATCGTACCTGAAGGGCCACCAGCGGGAGTCCAGACAGTGTAGGGGCCTGCGCTAGATACACCTTCGGGGGTTCTGAGCATGTTGTCGCCAACCGATCCGAACTCGAGAGGTGAGTCTGCAATCTTGTAGTGAGTTGCGTAAGGTGCGCCATCGTCGTTGCCAGTGGCAGGGTCTGACCAGAGACCGACTTCGTAAGAGCACATCCATTTTCCGTTGCCGATTTGTGCCATGGTGATCATGCCAGGTCGTTGTGTGTAGTTGGCATAGGCGACATCATTGACGACATCACCCCACGACATCAGGTCGCCGCTGGATTGGTGAGCAAGCTTCTGACCATACTTGGGATCGCGCTGGTCAGAGTAGAACACGTTGACCTGGTTGTCGTAGGCGAGGATGAAGGGCTCCCAGACACAAGGCGCACCATTGTCGGTGTTTGGAGGGCCACCATAGGCTACTGTCGATACATACTCCCAGGATACACTACAGATGTCAGAGTCGAAATATGGCTCTCTTAGAACAGACTCACCCTTTGTCTGTACTAGCATACAACTGGATGTTGGTGCTAGAGAAGTCGCCAGGGATACGGTTTCCAGACAGAAGAATCGTTCCGGGCTGATACTTTCCAAAAGGCTGGGCTAATTCATACATGAAGGGCTGAAGTATTATGCCCCCGCTCAGACTGGAATTGCCATTGAAGTATGCTTTGGAGAGTTCGGACCAGCTGGCTCCATAGTCGGTGCTCTTGTAGATAATGAAGTATTGGCCGTCTGGAGGATTATATGCGGCAGTGGCCAAGATGGTAGGCTCCCCTTGCTCACAGTCTTGATTGAGGAGGACGGAGCGAGCATAACTGCCGCCCTTGTCAGGCCAGTTGGCTGGTGGGACGAAAACGGTTGTGTTCTGAACGAAGGGTGCTGGTGGAGCACTTGGCCATGCCACGGCAGTGGAGGCCAACAGCGTTGAGGTTAAGAGAGACAAGACAGAGAACATATTGACCAATTGCTCGTCGAATGCTAAAAGCCTTGACTGTCTCTTCTATATGACAATGAGCTTCTTCTTATATTTTCTTGGTCAGCTTGAAGTTTGTTGTCGACCCCTCATTTCTTTCTGACCAGCCTCGTGATATACTGCATGGTGTTATTGACCCGGAGTACTTTGGCTTTTGCCTGTATGCTGGGTCTAAACACGGTCCGGGTATAGGTCTTGTGCCTTGACTACGCTATACATAAATGGTAGCATTTTCGGACCAGTACGGACGAGTATACCACTCCCCGCAAGCTCACCCCCGCAACGCTACCTGCATGTGCCATGATCTTCCACGGCCCCACGGCACGGTATGCATCTCGTCTATCGATTTGGTGTTTGTAGGTGCATGCTGCGAGTAAGATTTTGGCCATACCAGATCTTTTTGTTCTCTCATTTAGCCTAAAGTTCTGTTGTAAACTCTCGTCTCACCGCAACCACGTCTTGTAAACAGCAGTGCTATGGAGGTGGAGACAATACGTACTTTTAAGATGTCAGCCTGATATTTTGAGCTTTGTTGGCAATGAGTTTTTGACAAGCATTCTGGTGGCTTGAAGGCTCCGGGCTTGAACGCCTGCGACAAGCATTTCAATTGAAACAACCTTGGCATCCACCAGGAACCCATGCACTTTTCACGGAATCTGCTAACAAGACGGCAAGCACTTGAGTTGTCACGATGGCGTATATGACGTTTGGATAGTCACGTTCTGGGAGCTGTGCAATCCTACTCGAGGGGGCAATGCTATTCTTTTTGTTGAACAGGGCACAAAGAAGACGGAGTCACGGATCAATGGTGTTTTTGCATACAGTAGAATAAATGGCTGGTTCCTGTCGATCATTGGCGGTTTCTCAATCATGCTTCTCCAGATTCGGCATCCATGAACTCGTCATCTTCTGATACGGTCTCCTCCTGTTCAAATTCATCTTCGTCTTCCTCAGAACCATCGTCATCATCAATTTCGTCTGCTTGAGTAAGAAGACGACGAATATCTTCAGTGGGAGCATCGAGAGGCATGTCGGCATTCTGTATAAAACTAATAGGCACACTTGGTGTCGGATCGTCAAGCTGAGTATACCCGATGGCGTCGAGGTTGGGGAATCGTCTGTTCCCAGTGACATGAACGCTGGAAGCTCCTTCCTTGGCCATCGAGCCTGCAGGTCTCCAGGTCACAGTAGAAACATAGTAGTCGAGTTTGTTTGGACCCGTTTCATCGCGTATCCAACGGTGATAATTCCAAGTTGCACTGCCACTCCATCTCATGATCTCAGGCACGCAATTCTTGGCTGATAGCTCGGTATCGTCCTTCCGGCGGAAGATCCAACCCTCCACAGCCTGCCTAACTACATCATCAATCTGATGTTTCTTACGCTCGAGGCTTTCAAACGCTACGCGAAGTTCTGTCAAGCTGTTTGGGAATCTGCAGAAATCGACCCAGGTAGCATCCAGGCGGAGATTGTGATCGCTCTCCCACCACCACCAATCTGTATGTCTGATGGTTATGGTGATGACCTTTGGGTAGAAGAACCTGAGGTTCAGGATTTCTTGGAGTCTCTGGCCGTTCTCCAGAGCATACAACTGAGGGAAGACACGCACGTGTTGTATGATTGGCATCGTTTGGGTTTTTGAGATCATCAATAGAGTTCTCTGCATATCTCTCGGAGTTGTTGTGCGTGGGGGCCGTCGATCTCCTGAGGTAAGATAGAAAGTCTGTTCAGCATTGGTCCATGGCAAGAACCACGCTTCCCGATAAATGCGCTTGCATGTTCTCAATAACACTGTGTCGGTCTTTCTGGGTGCCAAATAGTCTGGTCGCTTGTAACATGTTGCGTCATCGTACAGCTGAGTCTCATCTTGATAGTCGGAAAGAGCGTAGGTCCAGATGTGGTTCCGAATTTCACCGGGCAGGATTGAGAATAGGGCAGACTGTGATTGTTTATGTACTAAGTCAGGTGTGAAGTCGATTGCCATCGGTGTGTTACTGTCTTGATTTGCCATGGTGAACCAGTTGATGATAGCTTTCAACATGATGCTGTCGGAAAAGCGAGATCTTACTCCTGTTTTATAGTTGGTTGACGCGAGCCGTAGGGAGCTGCGCTGTTGCCTGATTGACGACTCGCAACATGCATGAGCTTCATCTAGGCATCATACGCTGAGCTATACGCGACTTCCACTAAGGTTTAAAAAGAAACAATCTTCTAGGATGAACGCGAGGCTTGTTTTGAGGTCCTAAGAGCAAATCATTTGAGGTTCAATCGTTGGCGATGACGTGGAGCTGGCGAGCTTCGGGACAAGGACAAAATGAGTCTCAACCAGGAGGTCACACATGACATGGGACGCTACTTGCTGATAGTGCATTCTCAACCTGGCAAGAACGAATTGCATTTTCCTGATTTCAGGGAGCTGTGTTCCATTCGTAAACTTGATCGTTGGTCGGTCTTAAAGGGAAAGTGTTCTCCAACACGGGCATATCGCGTTGCTGGTCAGATCATGAGCCTGCAGTATCGTTGAAACTCACACTACACCCACAAACCACAACTTGTGACCCAAATTACAGTATGGTCTTGATCTTGTAGCCTAGTTCTATCTACAACACAAGACTGGTCATGATCGAAGAAAAGCCCGGACAAGGAGAGCAGATATTGGTCGTAAGATGCTTGTTGAATGGGTGACCTTGTCTCTGAACCGCCAAGTCCGAGATGCGGGATGAGTTGAGGCTCCCGGAAGAGTCGAGAAAGATTGTCGCCGACTCGCCGCTCTTGTTACGACCATCTTTCATATCGTTCAGCAGACGCAATACACAATAATAATGGTACGTATACCTTTTGCGCATGCCTGTGGTAGCTGCTAATCAGTTCGTCATCACAGGCGCACCGCATAGTAACCCAAGTCTTTGTGACTGGCGCCCGCGTCTTTGGCCGCGCCGTCGCCGAAGCATACCGCCACGCCTCTGCCTCACAAAAATACCAAGCCGCCACTGGAATCAAAGGAGCTACTGGTGGAGCTGGATTGACACTGGATGAAGCCTGCAAGATCTTGAATGTCGGCCCTCCCAAGGGCGGCAAGGCCAACATGGAACAAGTGACGGAGCGCTTCAAGAAACTTTTCGACCAAAACGATCCCAAGAAGGGAGGCAGTTTCTACCTGCAGAGCAAGGTCCTGCGAGCAAGAGAAAGAATTGAGATGGAAGTGCGCGAGGCAGCAAGGGCAGCAGAGAGGGAAGCAGAGTTGCAAGAAGGATGGAAGCCAAAGGTTTACAAGGACCGATAGTCGTCAGGTTGGACCTTTTTTGCTGAAACCATGGCAGCAATGAGCGCGGACTCACACACCTCTGGCCACGCCTAAACTGCAATTCACCTTACCTCAGCCTTGCGCCAGGCCACTCCATTTTCGCCTTGAATCTCTCACATTCTGAGCCACCGAGGTCACTGTATTATTTCGGCATATCTTAAAGCAGCGCGGCGTTTATCTGTTTAATCCTCTCTGTCCGATTTAGGACCCTGTACAGTTCTCGACATTTGCACCCTTGCACAGCACACTGCTGAGCACCAACCTTTTCTCTCTCCCCTCTGTGGCACATGGAAGCAAGGCGTTGGAAACAAAAAGAAGAAGCATTGAAAGAGGAAGAGGGTTATATGTACATTATTATGAAAGTACCCATTCTGCTTCAACCGGTGGAGATAGATGTGGAGCAAAAGATTTCTGTTCTGTTCACATGAGCACGTAATGCTGGAATGATTTGTCGTGATATATTTACGTAGCATGCATATGACACAGTCGTATCTGCACCTTGGTTGCGAGCAAGACTCGTGCTGCTGTTGCTTGCAGTGCCAATGTGATCTACGCCCAAGATCTCCATTCAGAAGTCGGTTCCTACGGCATTACTGAAACTGATTTCTCGAATATCATAGACCATCGAGGGCAGCGATTGTGCTCTGTCATGTCAGTAATCACCTCGGCGTATAAGAACAGTCATATTTGTGCGCAACATCGACTGCATACCAATGTTATGCAGCTCAGCACCTTTGGCTCGCTACATGAGACCATCTGTCGGGTCTATGCCTCGACCACTGCAGATCGTCCTACGGTATACGTTGACATTCAGGAGAAGGACAGTGTGCAACTGATATACACCCTAATAATCTCGGACGACAGCAAGTGATGTGCGTGCTCTAGCAATCTTTTGACGTGATAAGCCCATTCCACGTAGTCGTGGTCAAACAGTTTAACCGTCTTTGTCAAAAGAAAGCGAATGCCGGCAATCCGAGGGGTCCAGATTTGACAAACGTGTCATGGCCAAAAGTCAAAGTCTCTGGTGAATAGAGCCGACGTTGGACCACAGAGACTCGGGTTATGATCCGATGTCTCCATACCGGGTCACGAGACGGTCAGGCCAGAAGTTGCAATAGAAAACGTTTTCCTGCATGGACCCGCAGGCTGCAGCGTGAAGATGCGATACGGCTTGACAATCTGACAACATGTTACATATCGGTGAGAGTCTACCTGCAGCAGGCGAGAACTAGTTAAACAGATACGTAGCTGAGCGCGCGATGCATAGCCAGACATCGAGACCGATCAAGTTATGTATCTATGAAAGTGGGGCAATGATGCTTTGTTTGTACAGCAGTTTCATTTTTTATCTGGGGAAGAAGTTTGAAAAGAAAAACTCTGGTTCAGGGAAGAGAGCGCACTGGCTGCTATGCGGTGGTTTGACGAATGACAGCATGGGCATTAAGGTTGCGCTAAGGGAAGTAGTCGGCGATTGGTCGAGCAGAACAGAGCCCGTTTGGGCGGACGCCCCCGTGTATACCGAGGACTCGGACAGGATGACTCTTTTCTCAAGGCAGCAATGGAACAGTGAAGATGGTGGTGTAAACAATGGACGAATAGACTGAAGACTTGTGAAAAGACGGCAGAGAAGATCAGTCGTAGAGGCCATGTAGTCAGGATAGTTTGAGGTCGCGTGGAGAGAAGTGCAAAGTCCAAAGGCGGGCGGCAGGGCGTCTAGCGTCTGCGCCAAGCAGGACTGACGGAGGATGGTTGGCTGCTTCTTTACGACCGACGACTGCCTCCAAAACATCTTTCTCTTCTCCCTTCTTTTCTCGTCAACATCCGCAACCATACAAGACGAAGAAGTCGCCCATTCCAACCAACCAATCCCACTCACCATTTATATATCACTCGTCTACCACAATGTCGCCGGCCGCCGCTGCTCACTAAATCCACCGCTAGGGGGCGCCTGTTCGTTCGGCGCCCTCTAGTGACCGGTCCTTCTCAAGAGCTCTTACCGAGATTTATACACACATTCAACAAGACACCACCTGCCAAGAGTAGCCCAAGCACAGTCTTGCCGCAACTCCATCGACACCTACCAACAATTCACCCCGCGACATTGCTGAAAACAAAACGGCTACAAGATTAACAGCCGTCGAGACATCCAACGACGAGTCCGAACCGAACGAGCCCACCCCGCCCGTATCCAGTTCTAATCCATCATCATTACAACAAAAATAATCTGATATTGATTCAACTCAACAATACACAATGGCCACTTCAATCAACCTGAATACCATGCAGCCTCCAGCCATGCCTCCCCCAACGAATACCCACAGTGAGGCTGCAAATCAAAACAGCCCGCAGAAGCCGATAAAAAGTTCTCTTAAATCCCAGCCATCAACAGATGGAGCCGACGAAGAGGCAGATGGCGAGAAGAGTGTTACCAAGGAAGACGCAGACACAACTGCACCTGTCATGGCTACACATATGAACATGTCAGGTGCTCTTCAACGCAAAATGTCGGAACTCCAAGCTAGTGGCTGGAGACCGCCGGAAGAGTCTATCGACAGCGACGATGACTACGATGCTGTCGACATGATCAGCAACAGCGATGACGAAGAAAAGAGCATGAGAAAAGCCGAGGAGAAGCTGATGGCTCAGGATGAGGACGACGATGATGAGAGCAATGCTGCTCTGGCACGCAGACTTAGTTTGTCTAGCCAAAACAGTAACCAAGCCGATCTGGCCTACCTCGAGTTCAACGACGACTACCTTCTTGGCGAAGATCCATTCTCGCAACCTTGGCTCGATGCTGACGAGGTTATGGCTGCGCCCGAGTTCTTCCGCGAGGGAAGTCCCTTGACGAGAACTGAGAGCGAACAAACTGTGCCTCCTGCCCGTCGTGTACGCTTCGAGGAGAGAGCAGACATGTCGGATGAAACCGACTCGGATAACGACAGCGATTTCTTCCCCGACCTCTTTATCCAGCAAGATCACCTCGACCCACGCTTCCGACGCTTGATCGAGAAAGATGACGATCATGAGCTGTACCAGGACGACAGTAGCAATGCCGGTTCTGAGTGGGACTTTGAGGCCGACGAGATGAGAATGCTACTCATGGAAGAGGAAGACGAGGATTCAGATTCGTCAGCAGGCTCTAGCGGCTACGAATGTATGTCTCGGCCGCGTAGATTATACTTGACCACACCCAAGCTAACACTTAGATCCCTAAGCCGATGACGGCGACACGACCGACGAAGAACCTATGCCTCCTCCACCCAAGAGGGCTTCTACAGCACCCACAAGTCCGAGCAGCAACCTCGCCACTCCCCGTCCTGCTACGACAAACTCCACTCGCATCAGACTGCCCCTACGCAAGAACAAGAACAAGCGCACTCCTACACAACCCAAGATGGGTACCTTCATCATAGACCCTCACCGTCCTGTTCTTACCATCGATGGCGTCGGAGTTTCGCAGAAGAGCACTCTATGGCCTGCAAAGATTCAATCCGCTGCCGAGAAACAGTTATGGGAACGCATGCACATGCTGAGCAACACCAACAGCCGTGCTACTAGTCGTACCACGAGCCCTCGCCAGTCTGTTCAACTCACTCCCTCTGGCGAGAGCGACGCAATGAGCATTGGTGAAGAAAACGACTTCTTTGACTCGTTTGGTGCTCTCCGTACCGATCAAGTCATTGGTCCACCTGAAGCCTTTACACCCTTCGTCGATGTCACTGCTTCCGGTGCTATTATCCACGACCATGATGCTGCCGTTCCTGGCGCTGAAGAAGAACAAGATCCCATGTGCTTCTTGAACTTCGATGATGACGAGGATGAGGACCAAGACATGCCTGACGAGTCTGACCACGTTGCTTCTCCTACCGCTCAATCTTTCTCCTCTCAAGTCACCAACACTACATCATCCCAACCCGGTGGCTTTGATCTGCTTGCTCACCTCGACCGTCATGGCGTCGTCGGATCCTTCCGCCGCAACCAACATTTTGCCAAACACGTCGGATCTCTGCCTTCGCATCCTGCCCTCAGAGCATCCCTGTCCGAGACAAACGCCATGCAAACAGGTCGTCGTGCTGCAGCCAACACACCCATCACGCCACTAAGAAAAAAGAAGGCGAAGGGTGTTGGAGCACGCAACTCTCCCATGACTACTACAAGTCCTCTCACTAAAAGCCCTCCTTTCAAGAAGAAGGGTCCCATCAGAGGCGGTTTCAGCCGCAATTGATTACAACCTTAGCAACATGATTCAAACATGTCAGCATGACTTATGAAGCAAACGGCAGGTATTTTACCATGGAGTACTGGAGTCATTTCTGCGCGTTAAGCGCCGCAAAAGCAACAACTCAAACCCAAAAGCAACAAAACAATCGTCTTATACATCCTGCTTCTCAAGACGCGATAGACTTACAGCAGGCGTTTGCATGCTTTGTGTGTTTCGAGTATTGTTCGAGTTTCCGTCTTTTCACTCCGTCGTTTCCATCGTTTCCATCGTTCTTCTGCCTCCTTTTCTGTCCTTTCAACTCGTTACGGCGCCGGGTTTGGCTTTTTGCAACTCACAGATACCTCAAACAGCAATCTTGTTTTATGTCGGCATGCTCAGTGCTCGACCTGTTTTTCGCTTTTTGACTTTCGCCAATCTCTAGCATCTGACTGCTCATATCTTTCTTGGTCTCCAGGTTGATATCTGCACAGATAGCTTTTTGTTGTTTTCTTTTTTCTTGCTCAAAAAATCTTCGCGTAGATGGATTATTCTGATCAGAATGAAAGATTTTCAAATCATCATTTCACTCTACTGTGACCTATAATCTTTGTTTAGACTCACGCGAGACTCTCATGTACGAAGCTCTTTGTGTAGTCAGTTGCGGTCTGGTTGCGCCAGTTAGACCAGTCATGATTCAACAATCCCCAAGTCTCATCTTTGTCTTGGGCACCCTCGCGAATGTAGTAGCTCCCAGAAATGACCCACTGCATCCAACCGCCAGGACCGCCAGGCAGACTAGTCAAGTACTTCTTGATGCACTGCGCGTAAACACTCTCCGTGCCGGAATTCTGGTCAAATCCGAACTCTGTCAAAACTACAGGAGCCGTGTTGACAGCAGAGGAATCACCTTCCATGGCATTATAACCTTGATTTCGCAAGCTACCCTCGATGTCGCCGCAGTTCGTTGCGCTGTTTGCGTAGTTGTGCAACTCCCAGACAATCTTGTCGGCGTACGTGTGGTCAGATTTGGCAAAAGAGGTTCCATTGCCAATGTCATCGCCATCCACGATCGTGCCCAATTGTGTATCATAGTTCAAACCCGAGAAGAAGATCAAGGGAGATGGGTTTGCCTTGTGAATTCCATCGGCTGCAGGAATCATGTTCTCGTACCACGATACCCAATTATCGCCTGTGCCATTTGCAGTAGTGCGAAGTTCGTTGCGTAAAGACATGGAGGTAAGTGCTGGCCACGACTTGGCATGGTTGGCCATGAAGGCTAGTCCGCGTTTCCAGTTCGCAACGTTGAAGTAGGTGTCGCCGAACCATGCGTTTCCGTCTGTGTGGCTGCAGCACCATTCTCCTTTGGAGACGTGGTTGTCGAGGTGGACGTAGATTTGTTGGGTGTGCGCTTCTGCGGCGATGGCGTCAAAGACCTGTTGGATATACTTATTAGATCTGTAGTTCATAGCATATCTGATCTGGTAGGGTAGTCACCTCGAGCCGAGTGGTATTCTCATTAAAGCTAGGGTTGCTGGCCAAGACTTCTTTCAAGACCTTTGTACCGTTTGTCTCTCCCAATGCTTGGATGAAGGCGGTCTTGAGACTGCTGTCCACACCCTCGTAGATATCGTCGATCATTTCGATAGCATAGGTCAATCTGATCACATTCATGCCTAGGTCTTTGATCTTCAACATGATCGTGCTGACAGATTGGTACTGCAGGCCTTCAGGAATCATGACATCGGCGGCACCTGGCCAGTTGACTCCGGCATAGACGACTGTCTCGTTGAGGCTGTTCTTCATGTTACGGCCGGAGGTGGTAAACGGCGCGTGTGGCCATGATGACGCTCGTGAGATGATAGGGCTGGCTTGGGCCAGAGCACCCAAGATAGGTACTAGAACAGTAGAGATATGCATCGTGCAGTGAGAGAGCAGTGATGAAGTGAAGGAATATGGAAAAATAGCAGAAGGACAGATGCCATTTATACGTCAATAGCAATCGTCCGTAAGACCTACTCAAAATACATCATGTCTTCTTGGAACAGACATGCATGAATCACGCATACCGTCGACGATCTTTCTCGTTAAGCAAAGCAGGCAAAGACGAGCAGTCACTCTCCGTGAGTGACGGTGATGGAAACTTACCCCTCCTGATGGACATACACTCCGGCGTGAATTCTACCGTGAGAGAAAGCAAGGCAAATATACATATGCGAGACGGGTAAATTTGTGGATGTTTAAAGCGTCCGTTGTAGCGTGCCAATGCCAGAGTAGAAGATCGTCGTTCCTGCTGTTGCTGCATACGAACAGAATGCAACCTCGTCAGAGGCGGGGAGATGAAGTTAGTTTGGCCTTCTCGGTCCTTATACGTCCGAATCTTGACAACACACCTGAACGTTCGCATACCTCGGTCAGACTGATGTCTCATCCATCTCGATACGTGCATCGTCGCAAGCGACGATGCAGGTGCTCAGACCCGTCAAAAAGCCCAGCTTTCGAATTTTCCGCGGCGCAATTGGCTAATGCGTTCGACAGTTAGAAAGCCCAATTCAAGAGAGGACCAGTCAGTAGGACAAGGCGACAAAAAAGAAGCCAGACAGACTGTTGATCATGAGACCAAAAGTAGTAAAAGAAAGCTCTCCCGGACAGGCTTGAACTGTCAACCTCTCGATAGCTGATCTGGTAGAACCAAATCTAACAGTCGAACGCGCTAGCCAATTGCGCCACGGAAGATTTGAAAGCTGGGCTTTCTGTGGCTGTTGGATGTGGGGATGCTTGCAAGATTGAAACATATAGCTCAGCACGACGCGGTTCATTCTCGGCAAACTTGCGTCGAGCAGCTCACCCTCTCTTCCTATCTGTAATCCCTATCACTCCTAATACAACAAAGAGCAAAGAATGTCATATGAAAAGGCACAATCGTTTCTAGGAGCGCACACATAGCCACAAAGATATAGCAATCTGTCGCTTCTCAGTGGGCACTAGCATGTCCCCCGGTATAATTGTGCATTTTTATAGCTACACGCACCACGTACTCCAGCACACGGAGAGGACATTCAGCCGCTTGCTCTCCTTTACTCTTCCGACCATCGGCTATCTGGTTCGTAAACAACCATGACCGGACATCGACTGCTCTCAACAGACTATATACGACACAATGCTTGATGATACTCACAATCTATCGCCAAATATTCTTGAGATCTACTGAGTCCAGAATGTTACTTCTGAATTGACTCTCGCTATCAAAGGTAAGGATGCACAAACATTAGGAGGAGAGGCACAATTAAATTTTATTCCTTGATTGCCCCTTCTTCGCACAAGGGTGCCATTCGCTTCGACAACGCGGCGTTCAGCCGCACTTCCACATGCCGCTCAGGGGTCATTCTCTTCATGACCGTCGTCAGTACCACAGCCATCACCAAAAACGTCACCCTCGGAGTCGTCGTCATCATCTTCGTCGGAGGCATCCTGGTCTTCACCATCCGTTTCTTGCTCGTCCTCCGCCTCTGCCTGTTCACGCAGTGCTCTTATGCCGTCAGGCATGGTGTAGTCTAGCTCAAGGGCTAGATGATCGAGAAGGACACGGTTTGTAGCCATGAGACCGTCCACTTCATGATCATGCCGCTTTGGAAGTAAGATGCGAATTGATCTCCAAAGAAGTTCAGCTTCCTGTTGGTACTCCTGCTAAGGTCAGCAACATTCTATCCCAGATCTGACAGAACGATCTTACTTCGGCCTCCAACCAATCATCTACTGCAGAGGCAAGGATAACGAGTGCTTGAATGCGCCAGTGACGTGGAACGCTCGACTGCTTGAGAATGGCTTGAAGTATTGGGATGCAGCTCTGCTTGTCGTTCTCGAGCATGTTGAAGGCGATGTAGAGTTGCTGGCTCCACGAGAGGGTTGACAGAGTAGTTGGCACCATTTTGAGAAGATGTGTGACTTCTTGTTGTCCCAAGACACCCAGTGATAGTGATGTGAATGGCGGCTACTGGTCCGTGCATCTGTATACCAAACTGATACAAACAAAGTCGCAATGAATCCGTCAATCGGCTGGCCATACAAGGGACGTGCTGAACTTGTTCCAGCCAGCCGAATCTGGGTTTACTGACTACAACGGAGCAGGCATGGCAGTCATTGACGTCAAGGTCTCATTGTTTGATATCCCACGTTACAATGTCATCCCCCTGACTAAACATAAAATCGCCATATTGACATCTTCTAAGTGCCTATGAGCTACTCCAGCCCTCTATCACTGTAGTCTTTGCTGTTGTAAGCCGCTGCATGTTGACACCATAGCATGAGCAATCCAGACATGTCAGCAGAAAACAGTAAACAGCTTCCGCAGCAAATGCTTCTGGCATATATTGTCATTATAGATGGCTGTACGCACCATCAGCAGAGGACTGAGGATACTACTGGGCGCGTAATACGAAGAATGCAAGTCATTCAAGCTGTTCATACTACATCGTCCCATTCTTCTTCGAAAGTTTGATCTTAGTCACGCTTCCGATTGAGTGAGCGTTGACGAGACAATGAGTGTCATTCTTTTCCATAGACCTGCTTTTTGCCTGTAGCAAACAGTCGCCCTGTTCAGTGTACATGCGTCTCATCGCTGCGAAATCTGGACCGGGCTACTAACATCGCATATCTCATACGCCACTCTCGGACCCTTCGATTCATACTGCAGTCACTCATTACTATATAGTGATGCCGAAACGAGTCTGGAGTCATCGCTGGTTCGGTTGCCTGGTCGTCCGGTCCGGCGAGAGGTCAATTTTCCGTCCTCTGATATATCTAAGCAAAGCTGGCCGCGTCCAAGCACTGTTTTCGTTTCCTTTCAGACCCGTGAAGCATAACATCGACCCGAGTTCTCACAACAACATTTATTCTATTCTTCTGCATTCGCTCTCTATTCAGCGTTGGGAGACCTACTATATACGCGAAGATTCATCCTGCGCCAAACTCACAAGTATTATCCTTCTCATTCGTCTTGAGGGAAGGAGTGCTCAAGATGGCACCTCCAATACCACCCAAAAGCGTAAGAATCACTTTCACATTGCATTGACCCTATCTGATATCGATCGCTCTCAGCGTATACCCATCCGAGCAAATAGCTGTCCAAATTCTTCAAAGCCGCGTCACATCAGTTTGACACATTCTGCTCTCATAACTATACACGAGACTACTCAGCAGAAAGATGATCCGCCCAGACTCACAAGGATGCCACGCGTCAGATCCTGTGATTCACTGTGTCAGCGGGCAACGGACAAGGTCCTGCCTCACCTTCCGCAACCTGATGTCCTGAAGGATGTCGACTCGGCCAAACCACCCAAGTTCGATGAACATGTCAACAAATCTGGATCAACGACAAGCGCTACTACTGACGAAGTTGAGGTCGAGCAGCAACCAGAGCCTCAGAGCTCTCACTGCACAATTTCCGCTTCTGAAGCTGCATGGCAAGACCACCTCCTCAAAGACCAGAAGGCCCGCAAGTGGAAACTGTCAACCTCACTTCAGATTGTTCTGGATCAACACAACACTCTATTGGCCGATATCAAGACCTCCAGTGCCAAAGCCGAGTGTCTCATCTCGCTCCTCAATGATGTTGCAGGCAATAAACAACGCCTCCATTACCTGCACCAACGGGCAGTCGAGCAGACTCGTGTGCTTGACCAGCAAAGCAAGCAGCTCGTCAGTGCAAGTAAGCTTGTCCTTACCTCCAACAGCCACTTGATTACTGAATGTGCGAACTACCTCAAGGACAACGCAAGCTCATACGATCTTCTACTCGCCGAGAAAGAGAAGAGCTTCCAGCACGCAATGAGCACCAAAACCTTCACCAAACATACCCGAGTTCCCAAGAATGAAGATCTTCTCAGACAGAATGAAGAGCTTGCCATGTCTGTTGCTTCGATGACGACATTCCTTGATACACTTGAAAGTATCAATGTGCTGTTGCTCAAGCACAAAGATGCCATCGACGCCCAGATCCTCGAGTTCAGAACTACAATGACAGAACTGGTACAGAAGAAAGCTTCCAACAGTGTGAGTTTGTTTTTCAAGTTTTCCTGCTTCCGTTGAAGCACAGAGGCTGTTGGTTTGAGGATGGCGATCTTTGTTCGTTGCTCAGGCTGAATCGTGATGCGAGGGTTGTCTCTCGAGTGGACTTTTGTGTAAAAAGCTGGTTGCACAATTCACTTCGATGATTGGTATAAATTGACATGGATGAGATTTGCAAGAAAAGCAGTACTGAAGGCGCTCCCACAATGCACACCGATTACTCAAGAGTCGTAAATGCCTACTTCTTTCGCCATTTCTCTTGTCCACTTCTCTTTTGTAATCAAATCAAACTCTCTTTCGATTTGCTTTCCTGTATCATTATGAGCAATCGCAAGAGACCAATCATCACGAGTCTGGAAAGAAGCTTGTTGATTACCCTGATCGCACTTGCACCAAAACATTGTATGCAAGTGCTGTACAAGGAGCCCCTAATCGTTTTGAGAAGGTGCCGATTCAACAAAAGTCGATCAAAGCCCGCTCCTTCCGCAGGAATCCATCGCAACATGGAGCAAAAACACAGGAACGAAGATTGAAGTTTTCCTAGGGACCAGCAAAGGGAAACAACTACCTATCCTACACTACCGTACAAACTTCCCATCCTCACCATACCATCGGCTTCACCTCTACCACTCTTAGATCTTCTTCTTGCTTCCCTATCTGCTTGTAGCCATCTCTAAACAATCAAATCTCATACTCGGCATTGAAAAGATTCCAAAGCCCTTTCTTGTTCTTCTTCGCCCTGTCAGCCGTGCCGCTCGCCTCGTCATCCTCATCTCCAGCATCATCTGCTCTAGTCTTTTTTCTAGGCAACAAAATCTCAGCTCTACTCTTAGACGGCGAAGCTTTAGTCGGCGAGACGGATATGGATGGTCCTTGTAGATGTTGGGCTAGCGAACGTATGCTTTTCGAAGGACTCAGCGAACGAGGCAGGGAGGTTGAAGGCGCAGCGGGCGGTGGAAGTGGTATCGCCATACGCTTAGTTGGAGAGGTAAGGAGGGACTTAGTTCACACAATCGTCAGCACGAGAAGCACAAACACGAGACTAAAAGCAGCGGACGGATGGAGGAAAAAAAGGACAGGCAATAGTGTAGTAAACTGTGCATGATAGTGATAGTCATGGATGCAAAAAAGTCTCAAGGACCCCAGAGAAGATCTTTGCGCACCTGAGATTGCTGCTCGTGCTGCTGCTGCGACGACGACATATCCAGCTGTGGCGAAGTAGCGGCAGTGGCGGCCGAAGAATCAATACCCAAACCCCTCTCACTAGCTTTCCTCCTCAACGAGTCTTCCGCGACGCTGTTACCACTTTCTCCTCTTCTCACAGTTTCACCCAAGAAGCCTGCTGTCAATCCTTTCTTAGAGTTTGAGCTGCTGCGCCGGCTGTCTAGACTCTTGTTAAGTGTCTTTGTTGCTTCGCTCAGATCACTCTGTTTCTTCATGCGTATGCTGCCTCTAGCATCAACCGATGAGCTAGCTACCGTGCTTTTACCTAACCCGGGTGTAGTCGGAGCACCGGGCTTGTCCTCGGAGGCATGCACCAAATACCACGTCAGTCCATCAGATAGGTCGAAGGGATTGTCGTTCATCTCATCCAGAGAAGCAGCATCCACACTCGTTGAACCAATGCTGCGTCCATCGAACGATGCGGCTGGTTTCGACAGGTCGACAACGCGCTCCTCGATCTTTGAGATACGGGCGACCAGCCACTCACGGCGATTCAGAACCATGCCTTCGCGTTCCCGCAAGAAATGGTGTGGAGCATTTATATTGAACGCAGCCCATGCGCCGGTTCGTTGGCCTTTCGTTGGCAGGAACAAGGCGAGATCACCCTCCTTAAAGTCTCTGACCGCGATCTTGGCCGAGGACTCGGCTTGCAAACGCGTGTTTCTTTCCTTGTACCCGCGCGCTTCCTTTTGCCACTTGCGAGCTGTGTATTCGAAATCACGGAGGCGCTTGCTAATTGCCTCGCTAAAGATGTCGGTGCTGAACAAGGAAATATGTTTCAGATAATCAGCATATTGCGACTCTTCTTCTGCCCCATCGCTGGCCTCGGGCCAATGTAGGAAAGTAAGAGTCGATGGGTCATCAGAGACTGCAGAAGGTTTGCGTGTAGGAGGGGGCGAGGACATCGAGATCGCTCGAGTCAGAGTTGACGTTGGGTCGAAGGTAGTACTAGCGCTGACCTTGGACGCGCGCTCGATGATCATGTTGCCATCTTTGTGAGAAACAACGAAGCCCAAAGCTTCAAGCAGACGCAATAGACGTGCATTCTGAGCATACAATCGCTGAGCAACTTCCTTTGCACGGACACCGCGCTGCCTGAGTTGTTCTTCAACAGAAGCGGCTGTGGATCTAGACTCATTGAGCTGCTTCTGTACTCGCATGATTTCCACGTCAAGACTAGCAGCATGAGTCTGCGCATCAGAAAGCTGTTCCGAAAGTTGGATGACTCTACCTTCCTCTTCCGAGACACGTTGGCGAAGCACGTCTGCACCTGTTTCTCCATCGGCGAACTTTGAGCGAAGCTTGCGCAATTGCTCGCGTTCATCTTCGAGACATGTTGCCAGCGATTCGGCGTGCGCTTTCTCTGCCTCCATCTCATCTTGTAAGCGAATCACCTCAGCCTCACTGACAGCCTGCTTCGCCTTAGCCGCCTTGAGCTCAGACTTCTGAGTGTTGCTCTGAGATCGTAGAGATTCTGATTCGGATCTTGCAAGTGCAATAGCATCATTCAGCTCTCTGACATGATCTGCAGACTTCTGTGCGAGACCTTCCAAAGCAGGGACCAGATCCATGAACTTCTCTGGGGGTGAAGTGGTTGGTGACAAGTGCTTGTGAGTCTCCTTAAGAACTCGAACATTATCCGATTCCTGCTGTTGCTGTTCCTCTTGGCTCTTTCTGAGATTTTGCAGTTGTTCTTTCAAGCGTTGGTTCTCCTCCTGCTGTTTCTTCAGAGAAGACTGGGTTTCTTCAAGAGCGGTTTGATGCTTTGACTGTGCCTCTTCCGCAGACTGTTTCAGCTCCTTAATCTCAGCCTCGAGAGTTTTGGCTCTAGCATCAATACCAGAAACTTCTTGATCACGACTGCCCAGAAGCCTGTCGATCTCGTCTTCGAGTTCCTCAATCCTGTGCCGTGCCTGATCCAAGTCTTGCTCCAAGACTCTGCGTTCGTCTGCAAACTCTCTTTGCTGTGCTTCCATGTTCTGCATGATGTCCTTTTTCGTAGAGACGGCTTCGTCAATTTCGCGTTGGCCATCCACATCCTTCTGCTTTCTGTTTTCAGCATCCTTTTCCAGGCTGAAACTGTGTTCCTTGGCAGCGTGAAGTTCGGCTTCTAGCGCTACGATACGTCTGGCAAGTTTGCCTTCTTCTGCAGCTAGGCTCGAAGACGGGCGTCTAGAGCCGACAGTCTGCCTGACCAATTCCTCTGAAGGCTTAGGCGATGACGGGCTTGGGCTAACCATGTCAGATACCAGTTCAATCGAGGGTCTGAAACTATCGCCCGTCGTAGGCCGGTTTATGTGAGCATGGCGGTGGAGGATGTCTTCCAGCCTTCGCACTCGACTTTTCTGTCCTTTCAGCTCTTCTTCGAGCTTGATGTTCGCTTCTCTGAGGACCTTGTACTCATCCTCACCACGAAGCATCAGGGATGTAGTTCCGAAAGCAGCTTCGTGCATGCTTCCGTTCTTAAACGTCTTGGCATGCTTGATCTGCTTTTTGGTTGGACGATCCAAATCTTTGAGCGCGGTCGACAAGGTTTGCACGACAGAGCTAGGATACTCCAGTTCAGTCAGGATCTGGATGTATTCTTGCAGAGACTGTCTCTGTACGACTGGCCATTCGAGGTCATCAGCTTGAAGGTTCACTTCAACACTCAAAGGTTTCCCTTCGAAGGCTTCGGTCTTGACCACATCATCGACAGACTTGAGCCATTTGAGTCGACGACGCTCTTCCTCTTCCTGATAGGTAGCCATTTCTTCGGCGAGTGTGGCGGAGTCAGACTTCATTTTGTCGGCCCATTCACAACGACGCACAGCTTCGATCATAAGAGAGCCATATACGAAGGGGAGCTTGGATAAGACATTGAGCGTGTCAAAGACTTGCTCGTCACTCCGAGACATGTTCAGATTCTTGAGACTAGAGTGCACCTGAGCTAGACGAGACTCGATGCTGGACAGAGTCTGCATGTGATGCAAGAAGTTCTGCGCGGCATTGTTACGATGCTGAATGGTTTGACGAACCAGTGAGTTGAGCTCGAGGCACAAACCATCTAGGTTGGGGAGATAGTTCCGGGTGTGTAGCAGAGCCATTTTAGAAGCTCTTGCAGCATTCTGTGCATTATTTGACAAGGATCCTACGTGGTCCAGGTCGTTGGACATTTTGTTTACGATAATATCGACCTCTTCAAGAAGTTTTGCTGGCTCGTCTGTGTTATCAACTCGACTGAGGTGGACAGTCTGAACAGCTTCGAGTAGCGCATCACTATCCTTTGCAGTTGTCTCCAGGGATTGTTGAATGTTGTGAACTCTTTGTGCACAGTTGGTCATGATGTTCTGAGCAGACGAGGCAGCCTTTTTGACGTGATCGACCTGGATGAACTGTTGCAGAGTGGCCTCAGACTCGTGTCCAGATTGCTGCAAGGATACGGCCGTCTGCGACTGAATGTAGCGAGCGAATTCCGGGTTGGCTGGAATGTGTTGGAGGATATCAAGGTCTCTTTCCCAGCTATCGACGTGTGCCTCCTGCTGTCTAAGCAGTTTGTCAACCCACTCTTCCTCGTGCTGGTACTTCTGCTCGGTGGAACGAATGTGGAGTTGCAGGCTCATGACAGCGACGTTGACGCTTTGTTCAATAATAGCCTGCTCTTGATGGTATCGTTGTGTACCGTCAACCAGGTCGGCGTACTGCTCACGCAAAGCTCTGGCCCAATCGAGACGACGACGGAACAGGTCGTGCCATGACGAGAGCTGGTCATGGTTGGCGATCGAGTCGGGCGGAGTGTCAGGGTTCAGAGGAGACGGTTCGGGGATCAGCGAGAGACTGGTATTGGTCGGAGAGAAGGAGTTGGAGTCAAAGACGTAAATTTCAGGTTCGGTGAGTAGTGTCTGAGGTCTGACGGCCTTGCCCTTGGAGGTCAGGAAGACCTGCTTGTTCACGGGGATCTGGGCGGTGCGCTGGACCCATGTCCGGAGACTCTCGAGGCTGTTGACTTTAGTCGGCTCGGCGACAACTTTGATGCCCGAGTGCGCGACATAGATTATTAATGACATGCCCGCCAAAGACTCCTCCCTGGCCAGTGTCTAGGCATGCGATAAGAATGTTTGGCGACCACCTGAGCTTCGCAAAGGGAAGACGCGACTGACGTCCTTGTGCTTGTGTCTGCTCAAAAAGTCCGGGGTCGCGCGCCATTCATGTGCCCGTGCTGTCATGCTGCATCATTCAACACGTCGCTCTCAATTAACTTCACCTGCCAAAGTGTGACGGTACATGAAATATCATAAAAAAGAAATGCGGTCGCGAGACGGCTTTCCGGATACCATGTCTATTTAACCCAACCATTAGAGTTATCCCTCTCCATGCAAAACTCCCTTGACCCAATCTATGCGTGAATTCTTTTTATCCTACAGTGCTCAGTTGAGCCCTCTCCCCCTCCGGAAATAATCATAACTCGTGTCTTCCTGGTCACTTTCGCCAGGCGTGTGAATTTCTCCCAAACGTAGAGGTCCATAACCTCCAGGAGTCGGTGCTGGCAAGCCGCCCCTTCCCATACCTGCGGCTCCCGACAAAAGGTGTTCGTTATCGAAACGGCGATCGGCATTACCGATATCCATCGATCGTACGCTACTAGCCGGGCTCTGGTCGCGAAGTGCTGTCGGTGTCTTGTGGTAGCCCTGTGGATAAGTCGTGCCAGTCTCCTCGCCCATCCTTGTCGCTGCCGAATCGCTCGACCCTCTACGGCTGTCATAGTCTGTCATAATAGTGCCGTCTTGTGTCATCAAAGTTCCGTGCGATCCTCTACGAACCAAGTCTTGAGGTCTACCGTAGAGTTCTCCTTCACCACCTGCTGCATCCCTGAACTCGGGTCTGTTCTTATAGAACTCAAAGTCCATCTGGTTCTCGGATACGAATTCGAATGGTGCCGCGGACTCGCCCTTAGCAGTCTTACCAGGCTCGTCGTGCGCCATGGAATCCATATACACATCCGAGTAGCCGGCCATTGGGATTTCTACCTCTGCAGTACGACCCGAGTAGATGCTTGGTAGAAGGTGCCTCGATTTCGCCGAGACCATGGGTGTGATGAGAGGTTTGTAAAGTACAGGGTGACCAAAACGAACACCAACGCGATCGGTACGTCTCGTCTTCATCTCGGCTGGATTCTCAGTGTCTGCTGCCGTGACTCCAGTTGTGTAGAAGGCCAGCTTGTTGTCAAAGTGGTGTGCACACCACCATTTGAAGGCCAACATGAGGATTGGCAGAGGTGCCAAAGCGCAGACCTTGGGCAACCATATAGTGTAGCCGAATGTTGTGTTTCCGATGCAAACCAGAGCTACCAGAACATCGGACAGGATGGTAAGGAAAATAAATCTGTTGAACAAGACCTTCCAGAATTGACCTCCGGACTCTGTTTTGGTGATGAAGACGTACAGAAGCAGGTACTTCTTCAAGTATGAATCAACCCAGAAATAGAAAGCTGTGACAGGCAGTACCAGTGGTTGGATGTAGGCGAAACACAATGCCACTGTTGAGTAGAACAGGAAGTAGTTGTAGTATCCAGCGTAATCAAATGTCGGCGGCGCGCTCAATTCAATCAGCTCACGTGGAGTGGGATGCAAGAAGTGACGTGAAAATGATCCCCAGGCAAGATTGACAATCTGAGCGAGGTCGACAGCGGCACCCAGATTACGTTGAAGGAGCCAAGTAATCCAGTAGGTCGAGACAGAGTTGAGGGCCCTTATACCCTTTTGCAGCAAATCACCATCCTTGATAGCAGACCAGGCGTCTTCCTTTTGACTGCTGCTGATGACCGCTGCGACGTAGCCCCAAATGGCAGCAAACAGCGAGAACAGGAACAGGTTATTGAACACGAAGAAAGTATAAAGCTTGTGCATGACGTGGCGCTCTCTGCTGGTCTTTGACAAGTCACCAGCATTGTTGCTCAGTCGTCGGAAGATGGTAGGCAAGAAGTAATAGAACAAAGATGTCAAAGCAGGAGCCGCCACACCCTGAACGACAGACCATGTCTTTGGACTGTTGTTCAAAGTTGTGTTGAAGGCAGGCCAGACGAGAGCCAAGTTGGACAAGTTGGAAAGGAAGATGGCGATGAGTGCGTTAGGGGCAACCCAAACAACAGTCAAAACAGCCACCCAGAGGTTGTTGACAAAGGTTTGCCAATTTCGTTGTTTGGTTGTCATGGGCAGGTTCTTCCAGATGAGATCATGAGGCCTAGGTGCCAGGCGAATGGATGTTTTCTGTGGGCCCTTCTTGCGTGTCTTGTAAGCAACAGTATGAGCGTCGGCGATGGACTCATAACTAGCAAATCCATATGACATGGCGTTTCTCTTGTCAATCGATTCTCTGACTTCCTTGATCTGCATTTCGAGTTCCTTAATGCGGGAAGTCAGGTATTCGATGGCATCGACTTTTTGGCCCTTGCGGTAGGTTTGATCTGATTTGTTGACAGAGCAAGTTGGTCGTTTCGGTGGCAGCTTGTTGGGATTTGACAGGTATTTGGCAAGTACCGACTCGAGCTTTCTGACCGTCTCGTTGTGTTCCTCGATGAGTTCTGGAAGATCTTTGACATTACGAGCAATGGCGGTACGCGGGTTCGAGCCAGTATCTTTGGCTTCGTTAACAATCTTGACGAGCCCTTCGTCAGTTCGCGGACCTCTTGGGATCTGGGTGACGAGTAAAGTTCGAGAATGCAGACTTTTCTGATATTCGGGACTGTCAAAGTAAGCTCTACGCAGGCGACGAACGCTCTTGTAGTTACGCCAGAGGAAGAAGGCGATGACCAAGTTTGCGAACCAGGCGAGCAGAACATAGCCCCAGAGGTAGGTGCCTTGGACACCCTGCGACGTCAACTGGGTGAAGAAGTTTTTTGCCCCTGTACTGCCAATCGAACTACGATGTTCGTACAAGTTGATGGGCACAAGAATAGCGCAGCCCACAATGGTTATGCAGATGAAAATGTTTCGGCACATGTTTGCAAAGCGTAGGAAGATAGTGGCGTCGAGTCCGACCTTTTCTACGAGTTCCTGCTCTTTTGTCTTCAGAACGGGTGCGACCCAGTCGAGTACACCCTTTCCGACCGGCGGTGGGGCGTGTTTGGAATCGGCATGTCGTGAGCGAGGAGCGTAGACTACGCTGTTGTATGGGCGAGCGAAACAGAAAAGGCAGGCGATCAAGGCAGAACCTCCAATTGAAGTGCCCAGGGCAGACCAGAAAGCGTTCTTCTCAATCTGCAAACAAACAAGTTAGCTACACGAAAGTCTGGTTTCGACAGATTGGCTGGAGACTTGCCGACTGTGCGAAAGGATTTGATAGCAGCGACACAAAGGCATCAAGACTGCTCTGAGTCTTTTGCCTTGCAAGCAGTTCGATTGTTCTTGTCGGCACGTCCATGGCGGCCGAATGTGTTGGCAATGGAATGCTCAGGTAAGAATGTGTGCCGATGGCCTAAGTCAGGCGGCTTGCAGCATCAAAACAATAGCTCGTGTATGTAGGTGCAAGAGAAAATGGAGCGATGGTCGAGAAGCGGATGTATGAGAGCTTAAGGCCGCGACGAGTCTGAAACGATTGAAGACAGCGCCTGGTCGAGTAGGACAAAGAGATTCAGACACTCAACAATCTGACGGAAAGTGCGTGTGTGACAGTCGAAAAAGTTTGGTACAGAAAACAGGAACAGGAACAAGAACAAGAACATATGCCCAAGGCACCAGGGCCGCCAACGAGGTCATTCTTCGTTCCAGATCTGTGAGACCCTTCTCTCCACGACCATGACGAACTTTGTGCCCTCCATCATTTCTGCTGACGCGCGGTTCCCCAGCGGCTTCAGATACCGTACACGTATCTGCCGCCTTTCCTTTGTTATCCGACACACGCCGTCTATCTGCTTTTGGCTTTTCTGCGAGAAACATGCTTTTGCGGACACGTGTAGAACGCTGTTGTTTGTTGCAGCTGAAATCAGCTGGCTGTCGTGTTTTACTACGCTCTGAGCTGACAAGTGTATCAATTAGCTAGACATGTCTAACACACCGCATCTATGATTGTGTTCGATACAAGGATGGTGCTGTTGTGTATCAACTCTCGGATGTAGGCGCCCCAACTTCCAAGACCCATAACATTCTATAAAAAGCAACCCTCCCCAACATCAGCAACCGTAAAACGAACAAAGAGCCCTTTGAGCCGACCCCTCTATCCAATTCAGGTGTTTCTAGCCGCGCAAATTCTCCATGAGACCACCTCATGGCTGAAGTCCGTGAAAACTCTCGAGGGATCCTCCTTCCTTCTTTGTCTATTCTTTTTGACATGTGTCTGCTTTTTTCCAATCCATGGCTTGCGTACATATGTATAGGCGTTCTCGCGCTTGCCGATTGGTGCAGAACAAAAAAAAAGTTTACTTTTCATCCAACCAAAAAATATTCCGCTGCAAAACGTAGACCACACGCGACACTTTTGACGCTCTCTGCACACCCGTTTCTTCCGCGCAAGGCACCAGGTGAATTTCGCTGTATTCTTTTGTCTGCAGATCAGTTCTGCTTTGCTCTTGCTTGAATCATGTCTTTGGTTGTTGGACATTCCGCTTCAAGCGCTGCTTGCGAGGGCACGAGCGCTCGTGGAAAGAATGGTAATGCGTGTCATCGTGCATCCCCTACAGAAACGGTGCGTGTGGCTGTGTTGAGAGATCAGCTCTGGCGCGTTCATCATCGACAGGAACAGCCGGACGGATCACTGTCCGAGCTTGATGATCATTGCGCCTTGCCATGACAGCATGACAGGTGGCTATCAAATTGCACAGTACTATTCAGTTGGCCTATGATGTCTAGAGAAAGCCATAATGACAGACATCAACCTCATCTCAAGACTAGTGGCTACCGGAAAGACGGCTATACAAATGCATAATGTAATTCCGTCTTAACATGATGTGTAGAGAGAGCAGAAGAAGAAGCTCGCGGTTTCTTTACATCCTAGCTGCAGCGACTGCACAAAGAGTATCTATAAAAATGCACAAATACGATTGGAAACTAGATATTGGCCAGTGAGAGCTCAGAAACACCTTGGAAAAATGTCAAAAATTGTTAAGTCAATTATCTGATTACCCATTATCCTTATTGCTTGTTACCCGGTATGCTCGTCGTTCGAGACCCGGATGTCGACGCGGCCTGCCTATACTGTTGCTGCTCTCCTTGCCCAGTATTTCTTTCCAAATCCTCATGCTATCATTCATCGCCATCTTCAGCATCATCGTCATCATTCTCCGAGAGATGCTCAGATGGTTCTTCCCAGGGATGGTCGACCTGGTATTGAAAGACGTAAGTAGCAAGATCAACATCAGACTTGATGACACGGCAGAATAGATAGGATTCCTCCTGCAGAATCTCATAGAGACGAGCAGCAACATCCAGTTTTAGCATGTTACGCATCTTGTCATCAATCTGAGAGTTGGCGGGCGAGTTCCAAAAAACCATGCGAGTCATCAAAAGTAGCGAGTTGGTAGCCAAAGGAGTTTGGACTTCAGTTTTGCGATAGATGAGCTCTTGGAGGTCGGTAAGTTCGAGTTTGTGCGCGATGTTCCAGAGCACACTGGCGGCATCGGCGGCGTCCTCAAATTGGCTGGTACTTTTGACGCCTTCGAGGTGAGGGTGATCGCCTTCGATCAAGCGAGGAGCGTAGTCGGCAGTGTTGAGCCAAGTCACGATAGATTCGAATGCTGCTAGATCAAACTTTCTGAAGACTGCGTTGTTAATCTCGAAGCCGTTCTTGTTGTCACCGGTAATGTGCTTCATGAATGAAAGATACTTCTGAATCAGGGCTCGATCTAGGATGAATAGCTTTTTCTCGTCGCCAATGTAGATGTTGACCTTGAGCGGACTGCATTACAAGTCAGTACACAACGACTAAACAACTCTGATAAACCTACTCTATGACAGGCTCAAGAACTTTTGGCTTTTCAGGCGAAGGTGACTTGCCATCGCCATTCTTCGTCCCCAGCAACTCGAGCTGCTTTTTAGTAACATAATCGGCGGGATCGATCTTGGGTAGGTTGCCGCTGGGCTTCCACGTGGAGAATGTTGGCTTAGACGCTTTCTTTGGGGTGGGTGTGAAGGTCGAATGATGTGGCAGATCAACGTCACTATCATCTTCACCGAACGGGAGTGAGGGAGCCGGGACCTTTGGCGATGCTTTTGCTCTCTTGTTCGGTGTCGGGCTAGGAGTTGGCAGGCCAGGGCGTTTGAAAGCGGATGAACAGGGACGCTTCTTCTTGGTGATTGAGGTGATTGAGACCTCATCGTCGCTATCGCACTGAAGTGAGGTGTGTTTCCTGGGCTTGAAGAAACTGTCATCATCATCATCGTCATCGTCGTCCAGAACGATAGTGTTGTCCTGCGTCATTTCTTTCGCCGCTTGTATCCTACAAACCAGCTCGTGGTAGTGATTCAGGTCATGGTACTCAAGAGCCTCATTGAAAGCTTGCTCACGCTCTCTGCCGGTACGAGTTGCATCAAATGTTCTGGCTTCACAAGGGTCAAGGTCGGTCAAGGCATCGCGACTGCGCCATTCGAATCTGTGTCGTTCCAGAAGTAGCACTGGCAAAGCGTGCTTGTCAGGTCGTGGCTCAATCATGCCGAAAGGTACTTGGTGATCTGGAAAGACGAAGCAAGGCCAGTCTTCGCCTTCGAGCTCGGTCACACGTGTAGTTTCAATGATATCTGAGTTATCCATCGTGAGGTAGTGAAGTGACGGAGTGTGCTTGAGATAAGGTGCTTGAGGTAGGTGCCTGAAGAAGGGAAGTTGTTTGAGGAAAGGGAAGGTGCTTGGGGTGGCGCTGATAGAAGAAGACAGTGTGTAGAATAGGAAGAGGAAGAAGAAGTTGATTTATATTGCCCGAGTGATGATACGAGGGCAAGTGAAATTTCAGTCAGAGTGCAGCTGCCAGCTGAGTAGGATTGGTCGTGAGTGAAGTTAGCCTTCTTGAGTGGGGTATAGAGCAATGAGAAGCAGAATGAGTGTGCGATGACGAAGAGATCTGCTCCCCTTGGGATGGTGTGCACTCTGGTAACATTCGTGCATTTCGACGAGACAAGTTGAGGAAGGAAGCCGAATAGGAGAGTCGATCACAAACCCAACGATCACGTATCCGAACGACCAGTAGTGAGGAACAAACTTAATAAGAGTGAACGATGGGTTACCTACCGACTGCACTCTCACTGGAGCTTACACCATCCTGGATAGAATTGTGCATTTTAACAGCAGTATCCAGCCAGCATGTTCAACCGGGGATGGTGCCATGTCTCGGAGGTGCCTGCGTTGGCATGGGTAATAATTCTCTACGAAGCCCTTGAACATACGAGCAACCATCTAGACGCCAAGCTGTTGTGTAGCCTCATTAGTCGGAGGCCTTGAGAAGGTATTGCTCACCGACTCAGCATGCAGAGGGTTGTTGAAGAAGGAGCGGTGCGTTTCACCAAGACGGAGAAACCACGGATCCCGGCCAACAGCTCCGGCGAGCAACTCAAGCAGCGGTGACGGTATACCTTAGATAGCAACAAACAAACTTCTCTGGACGCACTCTTCCTCTGCAACCTCTTCTCGAAACAACTCTGTCTGCAACGTCAAACCTCTACCAGCCTACACCAAAGACGCAACCATGGCCCACAACTTCGCACCCTACCAGAGCAGCCCTCCTGAATCAACACGCGCACTATCACCACCACTCCGCACATCGACCTCATCACCTCGCCCTGCTGTAGTCACTCCTCGCGCTCAATCAAGTATTGAAGATCCTTGGGCTGCAACCCGCATCTCACAACTTCCATCCCCCTCGGCATACGATGATCTCGAGGCCGGCAACACAAGCCAATCGTCGCGGTTGAGAGGAGATGGTTACTATGTCTTTGAAACGAGCTTGGGAATACGCATGGATATCGAGGCTTGTCTGCCATACCTACTGCTGCCGCCTGCTGGTGGTGTTGCCTTGTTGATCTTCGAGAGGAAGAGCGACTACGTGCGGTGTGTCATTCAATTGGTCAACCAGGAAGAAAGAGCATGATGCTAATATGACGCGACAGATTCCACGCGTGGCAGTCGAGTCTTGTCTCCGCTGCTCTATTTGTGCTGCACTTGTTACTTTCGTGGTCCCGCTTCTTGTCCTGGTTGCTGTTTATTGGCGACCTAGGCTTGATCGTCCTACTAGTCTTCAGAGCCTACCGAGATGGTAACATTGCTTACTCTCCTTGCCTACATCTTCTATACTAACACCTCTGGCTAGCCGAGACCCTCGACCGATTCGAGCTTCCCTTCTTTGGACGCTTGGCTAGCACCTACGTCGACCGCGAATAGAGGCTGCCGTCCACATCGACCCTCTCATGAACATATTGCCCTCTCTTGTCTATTATGAACGATACCCCCGATTTTTGCATACACTCCTTCTTGCTGACCATTCAGCTTTGTACAAACAAGCCTTGTCGCTTCTAATGCCATACCCTTCCTTTGCCATTTACGACCTTTTCTGTTTCCGTACCAGAGATCCCTGTACTAGTTGGATCACCTTTCATCCATGGCTCGACATGTTCTCGCTGAAGAAAAGCTGCATATGTCGGAACCACGCTGTCTCCAATACCCTTCGTCCGCCCCTGACCCCCTTTTGCGTTTCGGTTATACCTATCCAAAGAACGCTTCCTACAGGCTGGCCGTTGACACATAGTCATCTTCGCCAACCAAAAGCTCGAAGTCGATATTGGCTGCATGTATGTCGAGCGTCTATTGCGCTGTCGAGTATACTTTGCCAAGATCTGCCGACAATCGAAACTTTCTCATGCGCCCTCCCTCCTCTCGCAGCGACCCACTCTTTCTCCCTACCTTTATATAATGATTTTTCTGTTTCATTCAACAAGCCAAGACGCCGTGGTGGTGCAGTGGTCAGCACACCCGATCCGGTAACCTAAGTCCCTAAACTCGCTTACCTAAGTTCCTAATACTCTCTCGAGGATCGGGAGGTCGCAGGTTCAAATCCTGCTCACGGTGCTTGTTTTTCATCTTTTTGCTTCAGCTTTTGATAGTTCTATCGCAGCAAGCGACTGGTAAGATTGTTTTGCTTTCATCTCGCATTCCATACATGTCCCCTGGATCATTTCTGCTGTTTCGCATGTTTCCTATCCATTTTTAAAACCATGATCTCTTGTTCCTACTGGCCTTCACTTTATTGTCATACAACAGAAATCTTGTTGCTCAATGCTGGCAAGATTTCTGATCTCGCGCCTTGATAGCCTCGTCTACGAACGAGCCTGGTCCAAAATAATACCAAAACAGACTCTCACACGATTCATTAATCGCTAAAATGTGCACAAACATCACAGTCGATATGCATGGATAACGGAATCTATGTCTCAATACGTCTATACTATAACAGAAGCGTCTACTTGCTACCAGTCTCACCAGCAGCCTTCTCCAACTCCAACAAACTCTTCACTGTATCGACAACCACCTGCTCAAGCCCAATAAACTCAATCCCCAAAACTTTCTTCGCCTTCTCATTGCTCAGAGTAAAGAAATCAGGATATTTCTCGCCAGGGTTTCCTTCAGGAACCTTGTCCTTCAAGTCTGGGAACTTTTCTCTGATAATGTCGCATACACGCTGATAGGTAAAGTTTCCCGAAGTGACGGCAAAGCGCTGGTTAGAAGCTTCAGGCACTTCATAGGCTTTGAGGTGTGCAGTTGCTACATCGCGGACATCGACGCATAGAGGGAATGCAGTGTCGCCGGGATTCTTGGTGCTGCCGTTGATGAAGCGGTAGATATCTGCTGACCTGGTGTTGAGCTTGTTCATATCCGGGACTGCGTGGTTAGAGGGTCCATAGACCATCGGAGCTGTTATTTCTCATCAGCATAACCATCTCAATCAAGCAATCAGCTGAAGCAAAACGTACGACAAATAGTCACAACATCAAAGCCCACCTCCGGATCCTCTGCAGACTCCCAAGCAGCTCTCTCAGCAAACGCCTTACTGGCACAATAAGCAGTCGCACCATCCCCCTCCTTCGCCTCCTCATAACTACAAGGATTCCAATCTTTTTCCGTATACACATATCCCGGTCTCATTCCCTTTTTCATATCCACAATAGCTGCAAAGCTACTCGTGACAACCACTCTCTTAACCTTTGGTGCAAACTTTTTGACTGCAGATAAACAGCTTTTGGTTCCTTGGATTGCTGGAAGAAGCAGTTCTTTTTCGTTGGAGGTGACGTTGAAGGCGAAGGGAGAGGCATTGTGGATTACTCCGTCTACGTCTTTGACGGCCGAGTCGAAGGCGTTGGGAGCTGCGATGTCAGGCACGATGGAGAAGGAGAGTTGAGATAGGTGGTCCGAGTGTGTCTTCTTGACTGCTTCGGCGGACTTTTCAGAGCGGACTGTGCCTCGGATATTGTAGCCTGCAGAGAGGAAAGAGGATATGATGTGTGTGGCCATGAAGCCTGAAGCTCCTGTAACGAGGATGGTTTGCTGAGAAGCTGGTCTGGACATTGTGGCTGAATGTTTTGTGTGCTGAGTAGTTGTTTTCTCTGAAGAAGGTGCGATTCAAACTTCGTGGTGAGAAGGAGGAAACAGGGAGAAGACAATGATATTCGAGTACCTATGGTTGAATACTTATATCACCGATAACCTATCATCAATCATTAATGTACTCGAGCTTAGAAATCCAACAAGATGTCCCACAAAGTGGACGATACACGTAGAGCTTACGTAGAGACCGGCTGCGACATACCTCGTCATATCTACACAATATAGATGAAAGCTCGTCAAAGACTCAGAAGATCTCTCCACAAACACGCTGTCACAGTGTCAGCCGCCCACCACCTTGATGGATGCCCCTATCTCCGAAGCTTCCGCTTTTCGGTGTCGATCACGTTGTGAAAAGCTCTTGCGTCGTTCGTTGTTTCCTCTTCGATCGTCTGTCTGATGCTCTTCCAAGTCCCCAAATTGACAACCAAGATACAGGATTCATCTGATGGTGTCATGACGATGATGAACATGAACAGCTGAGTCAGGGTAACAAAGTCACGCGATGCACACATTGAGACAGTCACACACAGCACACTCCACATCCCAACTTGATACCAGTTGCACATCTTTGGCATCTCGAACAGAGTCATCCCAATCCAGCTTTTGTATGTTATCTACCTCTTGGCCTGCTATTACACTGTAAATCTCTACATACCGTGGCCGACAGTGGCGGAGCGGTGTCTTTCATCCATGTCACTAACAATTTCCTGTCCGTCCTTGACCACCACATTGCCTTCTTTAGGTGCGCGCCCTCCAAGGTGCAATGTCATGCTCTCCTCCTCACCTGTAGGGCTCTTGATAGTGATGTCTTGTTGACCAGTTTGTACACTGGTGTCAGTCATCTGAGGCTTAGTTTGCTGCTCAGTAGATTCCTTGCTCTCGGGTGCTGTTGCGCCCTGAACAGTTTCGGAAACAGACTCTGACACATAGTTCACGGCGCTGTTGACAGACTGTCCAATCTTGGAGACAAGGCTCTCCCCAGAGTCATCGGCAGTGTCTGTGTCGACAGACTTGCTAGCAGTGGCTGTGTGTTCAGACTTCTCGACGTCACCCTTGAGTCCTTCTGCAGATCTAGTATCCTGAGTAGCAGTCTGACCTGGGATAGGCACTTCTGAAGAGCGGTCAGGGATAGAAGGAACAACGTCCGTCTCACCATCAGCAGGTTTCTCGCCGTGCTTTTCTGAGTCGGCAAGCGCTGCCTCAAAATCGGGTTGGATGGCCGATGCACGCTCCATTGTTGTCTGTGACAACTTGGGGTCTGGAGTGTCGCCAATATGGCCAATCGCTTGAGCAGGAAGACCAGAAAGGGTAGTCTTATCGTTGTCAGCGGCTGAAGTTGCAGAGGCAGGGGCAGCACCCTCGGTGTTTGCTGCAGCCACCTTTTCCATCTCCTGAGCACCCTTGGCTAGAGTAGGTGAAAGCTGCTCGATAGGGACAGACAAATCTCCATGTTCGTTGATCTGGAAAATGGTGAATGTGGTACCGATAGACAGACTCGATGCGCTAGATGCAACTGCAGGAGCTGCAGCAGATTCAGCAGCAGGCTTTCTTCTGGCTGGTCCTCTAGCGCGGCCCTTGCGAGCATCGGCAAGGGGAGCCTTCTCTTCAGCAGGAGCTTCGGCAGGCTTTTCGTGCTTGGGAGGAGCTTGAGGCCCAGAGCCTAGACGTGCGTTCAGGTTCTCAAGGAAGCCGGCTTTGAGTGCAGCGAACTTGTTGCCCGCGGGTCTTGCAGGCACTGCAGGCTTGTCCTTGACGGCTGATGGTGATACAGCTCTGTCGGTCGACGCACCATCCTGAGGTTGAGTGTTCTCAGACCTTGCAGGTCGAGCAGGTACTTGAGGCTTAGGGCGCTCAGGGATAACGGGAGCTTGACGGCCAGCTGGTCTTGCCGGGACTTGAGGCTTAGTGCTCTCTTCGGGCTCAGGAGTCGATACTTCGGAAAGCTTAGAAGAACGAGCAGGACGCTGAGGAACTACAGGTGACTTGATATCAGCAGGACCTGAGACATCTTCAGCCTCCATTTGTGGTGTCTCGACGGTAGTCTCGAGTTGTAGACTGTCAGGCGAGTCTTCCCAGATATCCCTACTGGGGAAACGGTTTTTGTAGCCAGGGCGAGTCAGGTCGTCGGAGACGCCAGGCTTGAAACCAGTCTTAGCCATTCTCTTAGCTTCTTGAGAAAGGAAATCAGCACGATCTTCGGGGTTATTGCCCTCCTTGCGTGCTTGTTCCTTGTCCGGGTGCTCGAAAGTAGCAGAAGTTGTAAGCTCCTCAGGCTCCTGAGGACCAGAGACTTCGGTCTGATACTGCAGACTCTCGGGAACATCTTCCCAGATATCTTGACTAGGGAAGTGGTGACGAGCCAAGTCAGGACGCTTGACCTTGTCAGCAGCAGTCAGTGGCTTTTGAGGCTTGTCGTCGTCATCGGGGAAGAGGGGCTCATATTCTTCAATCTCCTCAAGAGGTGTACCAGCACCAGAAGGCTGAGCCTCGCGAGACTTGAATCTAGCCAATTCACCTCCGCTGCTGGTTCTAAGCTTTTCCCTACTGAGTCTACGAGAAGGACCGGTAGCCGAGGAATCAGATGCATATGCATCGTAGTAGTCGTTGCCTTTTCTTTCCTTCGAGGGCGAGACAGCAGGTTGCCAGTAGACGGCCTCAGGATTGTTCTTGGCAACCTCGTCGGAGGCCAAGATGGGAATACCATCACCGTTCTCGATGACCCAACCGCCACGCTCACCAGTGTTACCTCCTTCAGGACCGAGGTCTATGGTAGGAGGGTCGTAACCGCCACCGTGAATTTTGCTGTGGCGGTGGGCTGGGGGATCGATGTGGATGACCTCATCCTCGACCTCACTCTCCATAGCGTTGTCATTCTGAGAGATCTCCTTCAGGTTGAAAGACTCCTTCTTAAGAGGAGATTCGACGGCGGGCTGGGCACCACTCGAGGGGCGCTTGCTGAGACTTGACAAAGGTTTGGGTGAATTCATACGGGAAGTGTATGCTTCGGAAGCCATGAAACCAATCGATTCGTCTGGGGTGCCAATAGCAGCGGGTGAAGTGCCTGTACACATTCACGTCAGTTTGCGTCAGGGGTTAGAATGAGGAGATCAGATAGCTTACCCATTCCAAGCCCACGGCCAGAGTTCTGATGAACCAGCTTGTTAAGGTCGTCACTGCTCAACGCCCAGTCACCAGGAGCATGGCCAGGATCGTAAGGACGGTGCTCCTTGACAAGCTCTTCAGGGTGCTTGGCATACCACGCCTTCTCGAATTGATCTGTGGGATCCTGGCGATGGCCGTGCAGACCATAACTACCAGGAGGACCGTGGAATTCCTGACGCGAACTACGCTTACGGTGGTGGTTACGGGGAGCTGCATCATTGAAGCTAATACCCGGTGTTCCAGTCTTTGATGACGGGGTCGGCGTAGGGGCTTGGACATCACCAGCGTACTTCAACATAGGCACTTGGAGACCAATTTCGGGAATGCCATGTTCATCCTCCTCAGTAGGCTCATGAGACAAGGACAGATTAGAACGACTGAAACTAGCCTTTGCTCTCAAAGGGTGCACAGCGTCTCCAGGCGAGCCGATTCCGTGGGATGCGGCTTGACTAGAGTCGGTACGAGTCACGGTCTGAATTCTGGATTTGGCAGTTGACTGAGGTACAGATGCCGTGGGAGCATGCATGGGCAAATCAGGGGAGATGTTTCGGTGCTGTTCAGCAGCTGCTTGTTGTTCCTCCTGGAGATTGGCATATTCACTGCCTTCCTGACCGATTGAGGGAAGGCTGACACTCGGGGGACGAGGAGGCAGGTCCTGGGCCGAGAGGTTTCTCTGGCTGTACATCCTGCCATTGGCGTTGGAACTAGAGGCCGGCATGTCGTTCAGAGGAGAGCGAGTGTACTCTCCTCTCATTGGAGAGACAGATCTCTCAGCGCGGCGCTGGGGACGAGGAGGAATTATTGGAGCGTTCATGGTGGGGTCTGCAGCTCTCTCTTGGGTGCGAGCTGGACGCGGAGGCACTTTTGGCAGTTCGGCGCTCATGTTTGGTGGTAGTGTGACGATAAGGAAATGTTGAAGACAAGGAGAAACTGCAATGATCGATCAGTCCTGCTGGCCTTGCGACCTGAATGTTGGTGGTGAAGGGTCTTGGATAGACGGATAGATGATAGGTACTAAAGAAAGGTAGTCATGTCTCATTGGCTTGCTCAACGCCAGTGCCTTTCCCAGCAGCAGCAGAGGCTCACCAATGAGACTTTCTGCCAGGCTGTATCTGCTATGCAGATCTGCGATAAGCCAATGCATGCATGTAAACTTACCACGCTGAAAACAGTTGGCCCGCGTATTGTCGCTTTGGACTTCACAGGACAGAGGTATAGGGTAAACGTATGTGTTATCGGCGTCACAAGACAGGAACGATTGAGATGACTCGAAAGAAACACAAGGACTCGTGAGACGAGGACAGTGGGAGAAAGCAAGTCCAAGTTAGTGACGAAACCCTCAAAGACAAACTGCCCCCCGATCGGAATCGACGCTAGAGGCGTGACGAAGGCCCATTAGCTACACCCGTCATATCATTGGCCGCTCGGTTGCACACGGTTCTAGCATGCCTGAGATATTTGTACACAAAGATATCCCTCACCGTCTTTCTAGAAGCTCATGCTGTCTTATCTCTTAATCTGTGCCCGTCTATCTAAGTGCCAAAACACTTGCTTGACAACACGTTGCCAGGTGGGAAGCCCGACATGAGAGCGCTCAGATCCCATCCTGTCAAGACCCCATGATGCGCCTCCTCGGAGAACCAAGCCACAGCTATGCCACACCTGCCGTCCCCGCGCAATGATACATTCGAGAACAAGCCGCGCTCCTAACCAGCAACATTTTGTTAAACAGGTTGCTGGAACCAAGTTTCGAACTTCCCTATGCCGTTTCCCCGATACCAGCTACCAGAATAGCCATGTCACGACAGCGACTTAATCATGGTCCCTTGCGAATAAACTCTTTCGATTGGCCGTCCTTGATTAGTGGTGGTATGACCATTAAAGCATGACCTTTTTCCCTTTCTGCCATGCGCCATGCAATGCTGTCGTAAGCGCTTTCTTCACGCTACAACTTGGCATCTAAGTGATTGATCCACTTGGTGACTGGTAATACCTCCTTCTGCGTCTCGCATAGCACCGGTGGTATAAGCCCACGAGTTTCACGTAGCCTTGATGCTCCCAGTAGCGGAATAAGCAATCTCATGTTGCTAAGATATCTTCATTAAAGCGGTCTTCATATAAAATACAGCCTGCCTCGTTTTTGGTTTTGTCTTTCTCTGCAAGTTCGAGGCACCTCCCTCAGGTACACAACAGCACCAGTGCTTTTGTGACCAGATTTCTTTGTTGTTTTGTTGTTTGTGTTTATCTTGAATCCTGTCGTGTTCGCGTGTTCGCAGAAAGATACTTGTCTCCAACAGACGAACTAGACAATCATCTGAGCGACACCGTGACCACCCAAAGTCTTGCTTCCAACGAAGCCTTGACCCTTGACACCGGCCAATGCATAGAAGATGGCCGTGATGAGCAGGACGATGGCAGCGACGATAAGACTGGTTGTCTTGACGGCGAGCGAGATCCATTGAATGACACTCATTGCAAGGTAGATTGCGGCGCGCATGTAATTGGTCTCGAATCGGCGAATGAAAGTGTCAAACGTGGACGACGTCGGGCAGATGCGCAGGAGGAGAGGGACTTCGACGAAGAGAATGATGAATGAGCAGATGCTGGACATTGCGTTAGCGCAATATATCACTTGATCTGCGATTTCCACTTACAGGCATATCACGGCAAACAGGATGACCCAGTGGAAGAGGAAGATGTTGCCAATTCCGAGACCGAAACACAGTACCATGCTGATGATACCGGCCCTATTGTATTGAGTCAGCATATGCGATGACTGCTCACTCTGCGTAGTTGTTCCTACCATTGGCCGTATATACCTATCGCGAGTCAGCGTGCTGTGAAACAGGCAGCGGAGTTCAAGCATGAGACTCACTGAAGTTACGCGACCGGAGCTCTTCTGCGATCGTCATCTTGTCGGTTTACCGAATGTCGAATGGATGCTATGAAGTGTCGCGACGGCGAAGCTTGTACGGTTGTTTGACGTGGAAGCTGTCGTGTTCGGAGTAGGTGATGAATGGCTTCGGACCAAGCTGTAGTGTTGGATGGTGATAGAGGTTCTGTAAGTCTGCTTTGTGTATCGTGTAATACAGAATTCACAGAGCTAGGGTCAAGGACTCGATGGAAGAAGAAGGTCTTGTATTGAGGAAAACAGAATACAGATGCCTACGGAGGCTGAGAGCTTGCGACCATTCGCGTCGCGCAACAGCAGGGACGGCCGGCGTCAACTCTGTCAACTTTCCCCGACCTCCAGGGCTGCTGCCAAAAACAGACCACTTTCAGGGTCCGCTACGTCTGATCATCGTCTCAGATCCATCCGTACAATACATTACCATTATCTGCGAATAAAGCGAAATCACACAGCGCTACTCATCTCGCTACTAAGCTTTGTTAGACTGTAATGTGGCTTGTAAAGTAGAACGCGTGGTTAAAGAACACAACGGAAAGAGCAGTTTCATCTGTACATTCAAGGTCGAGAGTCGTGGATTTCGTTGGCCTGATATTTTTATGACTATCGGCTCATCAATTGGATTTTGCCCATTCACCCATCAGCCACATGGCCTGTGTGCATAGAGAAAAATCCAGTATTACATGACATATGTGCATCTTCTTCCTCTCCTTTCTTTCCCCACATGCTAATTAGATCGCTTATGCGGCAGCGTAGACGAGTCTGAAGATGTCGTTGAAGACGTAGTAGCTGCCGGCACCGTCGGGAAGGAGTTGGAAGGACTGGGTGTAGCTCATGGGTCTCTGCTCCTCGTCGACCTGTAGAGTGGGTGGTTAGTTGTTGTCCCTGTTTGACTGCAGTCTTTGCTCGACGTACAAGGAGTCTACCGGCAACCAGGACCAGAATACCACCGGCCTCGTTGGAGGGCTGAGCGTCCAAGCTGGAAACCTCGTGCTGAACCTTAGCGAAAGGCAGGCCCTGTAAATCGCTTAGTTTCTCCTCCTGTATGCCTGAAATCAGGAGCTTGCGAAACATACGACGAGCTTCTCGGTAATGCCAGCGGCACCCTGGACAGGGGAGTTCTCAAAGGTGAGCATGGAGTGGTCCTTCTGCAGATTCCGATTATATCAGGACGTATTCTTCTCTTGCAACATTCATGGTCGGTGTATCCGTACGTAGAGGGCACCGAGAGCAGAGCGGTTCTCATCGAAGGTCTTGTAGTAGAACTGAACGAATTGTTCTGGGGGTCAAATTAGACTCGAGAGGTCGTTTCATAGAGATTCAAGGTCTACGCATACCAGCGATGTTCTGGAAGTCTATTGGGGTCCATGTCAGTCATTGTGTACTTGTGAGCCCAAGGCGCTTGCGAGCAGGAGGTGGAGCTAGCACGCTGTTCCGGTACTCGAGGATAGCGCAAACTTACCGGCCATGTTGATAGAGAGAATTTGGGAAGCGCAACGAAAAATGGGATATAAGAAATAAAGGTAGACTGCTTGTGGAAGTTTTCGAGTGGTGACAGAGCGTCGTCGACTCTCTTGTGTTGATGGCGGGGCTGCTAAAGCAGAGCCCACTCGGCGTTTTCCGCCCGACGCATAAAGTCCACCAGCCCGACTTTTCTTCCCGTTTTCCTTCTTCTCACGATCCTACCAAACATCAACAGTTGCTGCTGCCACATACATCGTGGCAGCGGCCATGCCGTACTCTGTAAGTGTGCTTCTTTCTCCATACATTTCTTGCCCACTATGATGAACAAAACAAACGATAACTTATGACTTCCATGGGCCCTCCTTCGGGACGCAAACCCATGGAGCCTCAAAATGGACTTCAAACACCCACTTGAGGTTTCGTGATTGTCAACAAAGCTCAACAGCCTGATCCACAGCACTTCACATCTCTCTAGTCACTGTCACTCCAAATCGGGAACATGGACTAATATTATAAAGTGTACAGGCATCATCATTGCGTTCGTAGGGATATAAGTCTAGCTAGCCTTTCTAATCATAATGCAAGCTCAATGCTGCCTTTTTCGAATCTATGCGCCAACCGACTGGAACGACTTGACAGTGTCCTTGATTGACTCGTGAAGTGACTTGAACTGGATGCCCAGCACTTCCTTAGTTCTGCTGTTGTCGTAGCTGTAGACACCGTCCTTAGGGTAGTCGCCGCCAGGGGTACTCTCAGTAGGCAAGTCCTTTGTCTGAGGGTATTCTTTCTTGATGATCTCGGCAATCTCCTTGTTGGAGAAGTGGCCAGCAGTGACGAAGAATCTCTTGTTGCTTGCGGCTTCGACCTCCATTGCCTTGACGTGGCAGAGTGCAAGGTCGCGGACATCAACCCACAGGAAGGTACCAGTCTCGGCGATCTGCTCCTTGGCCTTGCCCTGGTAGATGTCTCTGATGCGCTGGTTGCTGGTGTTCAGTGCGTCGAGCGAGTTGAGGTAGTGGACAATGGGGCCAAGGACAAGAGGAGGGTTCATTGTAGAGATGGTGAAGTTGGGCTTCTCCTTCTCGAGGAAGTCCCACGAGGCCTTCTCGGCAAAGGTCTTGCTAGCACGGTATCCTGCAGCAGGGTTCTCAAGAGCCTCTTGGTGGGTGATTGGATTCCAGTCAGCCTCACTGTAGGTGTGGCCAGGCCAGTTGCCCTTGCTGGGGTTGACAATGGCAGCGAAACTCGAAGTGATGACAACACGCTTGACCGATGGTGCGCTCTTCTTAATCGACTTCAAAATACCGGTAGTTCCGATGACGGCAGGGTCGAGCAGCTCCTAGAGTCTGGTTAGCAAATCAACAAAGTTGGAACAATCCTACACGCAGCTCTCATGTGTAGCATGCATCTATGCATTTCCGATGGAACTGATCATGTTGGAAAAAGGATGCAACGGACCTTCTGGACATCTGTGACATTGAAGTGGAAGGGAGAAGCAGTGTGGATGACGGCCTCGAAGGGAGGGTCTGACACGACAGCCTTGTCAAAGGCACCCTCTTGTGCAATGTCCTCGACAATGGCAAAGGAGAGCTGCTTCTCGGAAACGTTGGGGTGGGCCTCCTTGATCTTGTTGGCCTTGTCCTGGGAGCGAACAGTCGTGACGACCGAGTGGCCATGCTCGAGCAGGATGTCAAGAACGTGAGCGGCGATGAAGCCAGAGCCTCCAGTCAAAAGTACGCGGGTCATGATGATTTGTGTGGTTGAGAAACAATTGAATTCGTGAAAAAGACGGTTGAGAGAGGGGCAATATTGAAATATATATCGTCCAGAAGCCGCCGATGATAACATAACATAGCTTAGGCTGATGAGACAAAGTTACCTATTGCCTATCTCCGTCGTCATAACTCCAGTATGGGAAGAAGTCCGATCATGGTTCTGCTGCCATCACTAATCACCTAAAGTTTGTTCAATCCTCTCGAGGTTTCCTATGTTAACGCCGATGTGAGCGAGCACTAGGAGATAACGAGGTTCTGCGCGATGAACCTCTACGAACAGTGTCAAGGTTAAGGAGTTAGGGTAGACCTTGAAGAGTCGAAGTGGGGCATCAATGTCCCGAATTCAATGCGGCTCTCAAGACGAACGTCATCAGGGTCGCCAAGGCTGGAGGAAATGTCACCGAAGACGCTTCCTCAATTCTGCGTGAGCTCGACTAGGTGAGCTTTCGAGAGAGTATTGATATTCTGATGCTTCTTCAGCCATGCCTGGAGATCATCATCATTCTTCAAGACGGCGGTCACGCTCGCCGAATCACTCAAGACGTGACCGTGACCATCATCACAAGCGACGGAGTCGATCCCCAGCCCCAGTGCAGCTACCCTTGAATGCGCGTGCCCTGGTCAAACATGATTTGAAGGAGTTCAAAAGATTGTTTGGGCTGTACCTTGACATTCAGAAGCAGATTGACATAGATGAATTGGATGACACCGAGATCAAAGGTAGGTGGAAGTCATTCTTGGGAAAATGGTTAGTGTTGCAACTTCTTCAGCCTACCAAGGACACAGCATCTAATGGATAACAGGAATCGCGCCGAGCTAGCCGAAGGATGGTATGACCCTGTGACCAAGGAGAAAGCCGACCGTTCCGCTTCTGAAGCAAGAATGATACGCCGTAGCCCGCCGTCAAGAGAACAACCTGAACCCGAGCAACATCGGCGTGAACAACAAGCAGCTGGGGATCAGGATGATAGCGAAGACGAATACGGACCTTCGTTACCGACTCATGCAAGTCGTGTTGGACCTACAGTACCATCCATCCAAGATCTTCAATACAGAAACGGTAGGCTTGTGTCAAGTGATCGCAGCCACATCACTGAGCGCTCACACTTTACAGAACTTGCCGAAGAAGACGAAATCGCTCGCCGACAAGACCTGCGCTACGACCGCAAGATGGATCGCAAATTGCAAAAGGAGCGCCTGGAGGAACTCAACCCACGCGCTGAACCCGGCTCGCGCGAACGTCAACTCGAAAAGAAGCGCGAGAAAGCTGTCGCCAATCGTGCTTTCCGCGAGGAGAAATCCCCAGGAGCCGAGGAGGTTGGCGAAAGTGACCTGATAGGCGGCGAGGATGGCATCAAAGCTCATATCCAAGCCAACCAGCGTAAAAAGTCGGAACGTGAATTGAGGAAAGAGGAGATACTTCGCGCTCGGGAGGCCGAACGTGAGGAACGACTTGCACACCACAGAGCCAAAGAAGACAAGACCATGGAAATGCTCAAGAATCTCGCCAGACAACGCTACGGCTGATATCTTCACCAAGACTGACTGCGAAGTGTAGATCGCTTGCCGCTATGCATATTGATCCAACACGCTGACCAATTACCGGTCCTCTTTAAGCGCCTCGCGCCTGTTGGCAGCCTTATCAGAAGATATCAGCCACGATGCGGCAAAGCGATGGTCACCATGCACAATTCACGAGACAGATCTTGCGTCGCACAACTTTCTGATTGACCCAAGGCGGAATGTGTGAGTATTGCCCTGCTTTCCACCACTGATATTGCAACATCTATACTCGGTCTGGCGAAGCCCCTCATCGCAATGCAGTCTCTAGTCATTCGGCATGCCATCAAGCGCGGCATAAGTTTGAAATATAAAATGAGCTGTCAACTTACACGAAGACCTGCCAAACCAATCTGCAACGCTACCGAACCGGCCCGCAGATATCAACATGCAAGAACGCCCAATGTCTGATCTTTTCGACGCCTCGGGCGATTCTTCGCTGTCCTGGCCAGAGATTGACTTCACCGTCGATGCAGGTCCTGTTGACGCTCATGTCGATGAATTCAATTCTATCGAATGGGGAGTGGAAGACGTCACTACTAGCAAGGAACCATCAAGGTCGTCTCAGATTTGCAGTGGTCCACGCTTGATACCAAAGATCCGAACGCAAGATCAAGCTCTCGAAGCAAGTGCAGTTTTAGGCCAGCTTGTCAATGCCGGGCTTCAATCCTCCAACACCAATTCCCGCCTGACAAGACACGTGAATCCGATTACCACCACTACATCTTCTCGTTTGACTCCTGACGGAAAACCGTTTCACACTTTTGCAGAACAAGGCTATAGTTCAGAACAGTCTCGAAGGACCACATCACACTCTCCACTAGAGCTCCCTTTCTCGAACGTCTGGCCGCGTTCGTCCGAAGAACCTTGCAACTCTTTCCCACCAACCAATTGGTCTTATGCTAGCCCGTCCAACACCAATGGATGTAACTTGGTTCGTGGCAGACAATTTTCGTCCTTCCTCCCCGATGCCAGCGATCAGAGCAACTCACCTCTGGCACGCAAATCTCCTGGGACCATGCCATCAGTGGGAGCAAATCACTCTACTATGTTTCCGTCCTCGCTTCCAAGGGGCACACGATGTTTGGCCCAGAAGTCTCACAAGAGCTTTTATCAGATGCCAACATCGTCCTTCGCCGGCCAGAATCGGAGCTCGAAGAGAATAAAGCTGCTTGACTACCTCAGTCTTCCCAATCCTGCTCTCTCCTTGGTAGAGCGGATTGTGGAGCCTGGACCAGGTCGCGACAGACACTTCTTTTTTAACGTACGCAATGTACGCAGCTGGTCTGATTTCAGCGTCGAGAGTATGCTTAGTGTGCCAGATCTACGCTCATTGCTTTATCGCGAAGTGCCGTGCGACGTCCTTGCGACACCTCATCCTGTCGGCACTTCGCCAGCCACGCGTGAGCAGTTGCACCTCACACATCGTGACCATTTTGGGGTCAAGCTCAGTGCCGCGCTCAACTCATCACTGGCTCAATCAAAATTGCAAGTTCGCAGCAACCAGGGCGACAATGCTCTGATGCTACCAGACTTCACCTCGACTGACTTCAAGAATCAAGAGCCGATCCGTGTTGTTGGAATAGTACTGTGTTACGAACAGTGGCGCAGCGACATGCGTCACGGCAGCCCTCGAGAGCAGGTGCGCTATCTAGCAGGCCTAGCACGTCTGCAGCACTTCTTTCGTGAACACGGTTGCCGCTATGGCTTCATAATCACAGAGATCGAGCTTGTTTGTGTACGCTATGGTGGCGATGACTTGATACACGAAACCAAAAGATCCGAGTCTTGTCCCTCGTTCACAGAAGTCTCATCTTCTGCTCCTATACCCATATTTGGCTACATGGAAGTCAGTAATGCTATAGCTTTGTCAGAGCAAAATACGCGAACTGGAAAGGACCCGAAGATGACAGCTGGATTGGCGTTGTGGTATCTGCACATGCAGGCTGGCGATGAGCCGCTTCCAGGACACCAGCACTGGAAGCTGGATATCGGAAAGCCATCTGCCATGACGAGGAAGAAAAACTTGCTCAGAGATGCGTGGATGCCCAAACCAGTTCTGGTTGAGACCAGAAGGGCTAAGAGAGTCCGAGGTTGGATATGGCCTAATGAAGATTTTAGCAAGAGGGAAACTGGAAGGGGCAGACGACCGATTTTGGGGAAGTGATTTGGGAGTCATCTGGGAGTTATTTGTCCATGGTTTTGGTATTGAGAATGCATGTTAATGCGCAGGGCTACTTTACTTTACTTCTCGTTCACATGCTATTCGTATTCTTCTCACGATTTGGGGCAACAGACGAGCTACAGCAATTCCAGATGTTTCATAACGAGCAAGTATCCGTCAAGTATTGTGTCATAAACAAGGACTCTCGAACAAAACATGCTCCTCTATAATTCTTCGGCATAAGCATGATCAGTTCTGTTGAGACTCCTCATCACACCGTCATCATCGAAGTCCAGACGCCCTGAGATGGTGTTTGGTGCCCCTGTCAGCCAAATACCACCATGAGCCATGACAGTGTATTCAGCATCAAGCCTAATCTCAAACCACCTGAAGACGCCATCTTCCGTTCTGAGACTTTCCATGTAATTGTAGACTCTATCGCTCATCTCCTCAATACTCATTGCGTCGTTTATACCATCAATCGTGTTTGCAAGTAACCGGATATCGGACTCGGTGTGTTCGGACCAGAAACATCGCATCAGAGCCTTGTCGTGCTCGGTGGCCTCGGTGGCATTGTCCCAAGCGACCCTCATCTCTGCTTCTTGGAAAGAATCAACGTAATCAAAGACCAAATAGAGAATGGTATTGTTGTCTGCTGTTCGCTCATCAATGATCCCAAAGGTATCGCTCGAGAGGCTGTCGTTCAGATCTTCGCCTTGTCCGAGCCCACCTTCGCCAAGTTCTACCTCGACAAACTCCTTGATCTGGTCCAAGGTATGGTTCAAGAAGCCAGAATGAAAGTCTAGAGATACCGAGTTTGAGGGTTTGAAGAAGGTTTGTTGGGAAAGGTCTTGAACCACTACCCAGTGGTTGTAAAATCCATCTCCTAGATGCAGTTGTTCGACTTCTTGTTGGGCGCTGTATAGGACTTTATTGACTGCCTTTTTGTGTTGTCAGTATTGCTTATAAGAGGTATGGCAGTGGATTTATCATGCCTCAATTGGAACATCTGCGGTCACGAACAGAGGAGACCAATGCGAGAGACTCATCTTGGATTATGAGTTTTGGTCGCTGATGAATCTGACTGTGGTTGCAGTGAATTCAACGAAGTAGAGATTGTTGCCTCAGAGGTTTGCTGTAAGCGCCAGCCAAGTATGTAGTGTTTGATTGTGTTGGAGGGTTGCCTAAAATAGCCGCCGCCGCGCATCTAAGCAGGTGCACAGTTCAGATGTATGCTAAGTATCACCCTTACTAGAATACCGAGCACTTCATGCGATTACCTATAGACTCAAGACCCTATGAGATGAGATGCAACACGATTCTGCTTTCGAAAGTACATAGAGGGGAATGTACCGATATACCATTAATGCTATGAGACCTAGAGTGATACACCATAGGGGCATCGGACCAACGAATGCAGAAGTCAAATTCTTCGGACCCTCAAGCTTAAGGAGATTAACAAGTCGAAATACACGATTTCGGCAACCAGCAAATAGCGCAAGCTTGGGAATTGATTTAGTGACAGCGCGAGAACAAACGGCGCAGACGAGACAAACCACCCACAGGCGGTGCAGCTACCATCGAAACTGGGGCAAGGGGCGATGATGGTCCTCGCCAGGGACCAGAGAAAGGACGGCCAAGGCGACGAAGAAGACCGGGCACCAGAACCACACCAGCGTCATCACGCTCTGAAGGGGTGAATGAGCGCTGTAAACGACCACGAGGGGTTGCTCTTTTGTCGTCGTTGACTGAGAGATCTTCTGAATGTCTGGCGTTACCATCGTCGCTACTGTCGGAGTCGTGAGGGAGAGCAGATGGCGAAGTCGGGATTGCCGAAGATGATGGGGAAAGCTCTAGCTCTAAGGGGATATCGTGCTGGATTGCACCACGGCGACGGCGGCCACGAGCGAAATTGGCGCTGTTGGTCATGAGAGAGCGCTCTTCTGGTGACACAGTCCAAAGATCTGGCGAGAATCCACCATTGCTGATGTCTGAGGGAGGAAAGGCAGAATATGTGCTGGCAGAGGCGTTTCGGGTTTCAGAGTCTACAGTACAAGGAGATGGAGGGTTCCTCCAAGTAGCACTGTGACGAATGCTGTTAATGGATTCTGAGACCCCGACTTTGCTGAATTTTGGCGCCAAATCTCTCTCAGAAGCGGGCTGTGGAACCAGGTCTGCCCTAATGTGTTCTGGCAAGGATGGGTAGCGATGACGGCTTCCCGAAGGAGCCATGACTCGGCTATTGGCGTCAACGGACAGCAGCAGAGATATTGTACCCTTCATGGTAAGCGATTAGATTGAGGCGTAAGGAACAGAAGAACAGAACACAGATAAGAATCTCGTCCGGCGAGATGTGCTTGTTGAAGATGTGCAGAATAGGGAACCTGGTGCTGCCGATGGTAAAGACGGTGATGAAACAAAAGAGAAGACAGAGAGCTGAGCTACTTGTGAGGACGAGAAGTGTGCACAGCAGAGAAGAGAGGCAGAGGAATAAAGGCAAGAATGCAAGTGTAGAATTGAACGTTGTCCCGACCTTTTACGGTACGAAATCAATGCACATACAAAGTCACAAGGTAATGAACAAAGAAGCCTCGAAGAGCAGGAGATATGCTCTCTTAATGCCCTTTGTGTAACAAAGAAGTGCTTTGAAAGGCATTGTGCCGTCCGAGAATGTTGCAGATGGGTTGTAGAGAAGTGAGACTGTTCCATGCTCAGGCATATCTTAGATCAGAAGAGACCTACACAAAGGCATAGTCATGGACAGGTGCACAGCAGATCAGCACCAGATGTCTTCAATCTGGCCTCAATGATCCTTGACGAGAGTACACTGATTGCAAGACTTTCTGGAGATGCAGCGCGCTGCGGGCTGCCATCACTGGAGAACAAGGCATGCCGAGAACAGTTGAGCGGTGACCAGTTAAGCGTGGACCGCCAACAACAAATCAAGTGCCAGAATTGCTTTTGCAAATCGGTTTCCCAGTTCATGATTGTTGTTGATATAGAAGGCGAGCACCAAAAACCAAACAAAAAAAGGCTAACCACAGTAGACAAGAAATGACCAAGAAGGAGCAAGACAAGATGTCCGAGCCTCCAGAGACGCCAACACCATGGGTAAACATCGGTACGCGAGTCATGGCTGAACGCGGCGTCGCAGAGGTAAAGCGAGTCAGGTTCGCGTCTCTGGAAGAAACAAGCCCTCCGCCGTCACCTTCACCATCTACCACAAAGACAGCAACCATGTCGTCGCTGTTCGGTAATCTTGGTGCTAACAACAAGCCTGCTGGCACTGGCGGTCTCTTCGGAGCTGCAGGTTCCACTCCTGCATCAACTCAATCATCAACACCCTCATTGTTTGGCACTGCGCCAACTGGAGCTACTGGTGCTGGAGCTTCAACTGGAGGTCTTTTTGGTGGTCAGCAACAACAAAACAACAAACCTACTCTGTCGCTGTTTGGAAACAACAATGCTGGAACCCCCAATGCTACCGCGCAACCCGCAACTTCTGCTCCTAGCTTGTTCGGCAACACCTCCAATGCTACACAACAGCCTGCTACCACTGCACCAAGTCTTTTTGGAGGTGCCACAGCAACTGGAGGAAGCAACTTGTTCGGTTCTACTACCAACGCACAACCCTCGGCGAACACTCTTGGTGGAAACAACCAAGGTGAGACTCAAATCTTCTCTGTCGTCAAGGACCACCACTAACTCGAACACAGCACTCGGCGCAAGTACCGCACCTACCGGGCAGCAAGAGCAGAATGCTAGACCCGTCTACTTTGACAACCTGATTGAGCGCAACATCAAGAGACAGGGAGCCGAGGCTGGCACAAACACAGGCATGGGCGCATTCGGAGAATTGCCTACACTGCAATTGGGCTTGGGTGACATTCAAAAGAAGGTGCGCGGACTAGGCCAGCAGTACACACCTGACAGCAAGGCCCACTATCTGCTCGCTGCCTCTGGTGTCAACACTGGCGCCGCCCTACGCGACCTCAACCTATTCACAAACAGCGCTGCCGCAAAGGCACCTGCACCTATTGCTGCGAACGATCCCCTGTACGGCGATCTCGATACCTACGTTGAGAGTCTTTACCAAAAGGAGAAGAAAGATCTTTTCGATGAGTTCATGGAAGATTCAAAGAGAGATTTCGACCGTTTCATCGAGGACAACCTGCAATGCAACTGGGAGCAGAAGCGCAAGGAAATCTACGAGCACTTTGGCATTACCAAGAAGTCAGACAGGGCAGAGGCCAGCTTTGAAGGAACGACTACTGACGGCGCACGCGGCGCATTTGGCCGATCCAGTCGTAGAGCACCTTTCGGTGCCTCAGCTGGTGCTTCAAGACTGGGCTCCAAGTCTGTGCTCGGAGCCACTGGCAGACAGACTTCGAGAGCCAGCCAGTTCACTGATGTGGCCGAGAAGGTTCCTGCAGGCCTGCAGAATGTCAGCGAGAACCGGATGCTCAGAGACAAGCAGGACAAGTACTCCAACAAGGTCAAGGAGCTCAACATCGCCCGCATCGAGGGTCGTCTCTACCCCCTCTTGCACAACTTCACTGAAGTCGAAGCTCAGCCTTCAGCCGAAGACACATCAAAGCTTGTCGATGCTTACAAGGCTCTTGCCGACATTGTTGGCGAAAGCCCTGACTTCCAGACCTCATCCGATCCCCGCGCTATCAAGGAACGTCAATTCGCACAAGACTACCTTGATGACGCACCCAACTCACGCAAGGCATTCGATCTTCGCAAACGCATCATTGACGGCTCCAGACGTTTCCTCGAGAAGCAGTTCCTCTCTCAGCTCGAAACAGCCATCCTGAAGAATGCTAAGGAGGCTGCTCTTGGAGGTGTTCCTTCGGTCATCAACAAAGTTCGCGCCTACGTTCGTCTACGTGCTGCTCGCAAGGAACTCGGTCCCGACACCAGCGAGCTGCAGATGATCAATGACGATTACCCCTGGGTTCTCATTTTCTACCTTCTTCGTGCCGGTCTTGTCAACGAAGCTGCCGAGTATGTGGCAGACAACGAACGTGCCATCAAGGCTTGCGATCGCAACTTCCCTCTTTTCCTTGCCAGCTACGCTCGCAGCACCGACCGTCGCCTGCCTCCAGAACTTCAAACCAGAATCAACAATACCTACTCTCAACGCGCACAATTCGCACCCGAAAACAGTGTCGACCCTTACCGCATGGCCTGCTTCAAGATCATTGGACGCTGCGAGCTCGGCAGACGTACACTCGACGGTATCAACCAGAACATGGAAGACTGGGTCTGGCTGCAGTTTGTGCTGGCCCGTGAGGTCAACCGTGTCGAGGAAACTGCTTCTGAGGTCTTCGGTCTCGACGACGTGAGAAATGTCATTCATGAAGTCGGTCAGAGACACTTTGTGCAAGGTGCTGAAGGCGCTGCTGGCTACGGCACCTACTTCTTCCTTCAAATCCTGGCTGGTCAGTTTGAGAGCGCTATTGCTTGGCTGTACCCCAACAACTACCTCAGCGCTGTGCACTTTGCCATCGCTCTGAACTACTACGGTCTCTTGCGTGTCAATGACTACAGCAATTCTGAGGATCTCTTGTCTTACACCACAAGCCAGAAACCCCAAATCAGCTTCGCTCATCTGGTTGGCTACTACACCAAGGACTTCCGCGCTCAGTCACCCACTACTGCCGCTGACTACATTGCTCTGATCTGCTTGAATGGAGATCTGGGTGGTGAGATCGGACAACGCCAAGTCGCACTCTGCCACGATGGTCTTCGCGAACTTGTGCTCGAGACTCGCGAATTTGCTCAGTTGCTTGGAGACATTCGTTCTGATGGTCAACGCATTCCAGGTTCCATTGAGCAACGTCTCAAGATCATTCGCATTGCCGACGAGAAGGCATTCTTGCGTTACATCACTATTAGTGCTGCCCAGATTGCTGACGACAACGGTCGTGTTACTGATGCTGTCCTGCTTTACCACCTGGCTGAGGAATATGATAACGTCATCACCATCTGCAACAAGGCTCTGTCGGAAGCCATCAGCGTTGAGCTTGGCGATGCACCTCTGCGCCTCACCCCTCTCAAGCCTCGCGATCCTGCCGCTGCTGAGACTTCTGCGTCTCTCAGTTTGACAGCTGTCGAGGATCCTTATACTCTCACCCGCAACATGCGTGCCCTGTACGAAAGCAACCAGCTTCACGCCGCCAAGATCAAGCAGGTCAACCGCGAGTCCTGCACGCTCCTCCTCGGTATGGCCGAAGCCAAGTCTCTGGTCGCCGAAGGCCGCTGGGCTCTTGCTCTCGATGCGCTTAACAGCCTGAACTGCCTTCCCATCTCGGCAGGCGGTAACATGAGCCTCATCCGTGCATCTGCCAATGCCTTCAGCAACTTGCCTCCTCCAGTCGCCCGCAACATCGGTAACCTGCTCATCTGGACCATCACCTGCTGCGGTCAACAGCGCGAGTACCTTCGCTCATCGCCCTCAGGCTTTGAGGAGCGCGGTCGCGAAAAGGTGGCCGAGGACATCCTGCAGGTTGCCAAGGACACTATGGTCTTTGCTGGCTTGATCCAGTACAAGCTGCAGCCCAGAGTGTTCGAGGTGCTCACTCGTGTCGGCGGCGACGTTGGTGCTTACTAGGATTTGGTCTGTTTTCACAATGGATGGGTTTGTTCATTTAGCATAAGGAGTTTTTTTGGGGGCGTTTCTTTCTGTATAAAAACAAAGGGAGTGGAACAAGTGGAAAAGATATGGGAATGATGATGAATAAGAGAATGGAGGTCTGCAGTATGGAGGAGGCTTCGAGCCACCTCGCGGTCTAGCTAGATATACAGCAGTGTTGCAAAGACTGGTTCGCCAGCTCTGTGATCAGAGTGCGGGCTCCTATTTGCAGTCAAGTTCTCTGCGTCTGTGTCTGTCGTTGTTCTGCAGTAGTTTCCATTCATGGCCCCCAGCCATGACAGAGATGCTTGCAAGTCTTTCCAATGGAAGTATGCATGAAAGCCTGTCTCGCCGTTTGTGGCCTGTTCATGCACCGTGATTCAACTTGAAGATCTTTACAGTCGAAAACCGTTGCAGGATATCCGAGACCATGAAGCGCCGCAGGTCTCTTGCGAATATGTTGAACGAGCTCTGAAAGTGTTTTTCTGCCACTACTGCCAAGCTCAATATCTGGCATCCATATCTTCAAGATCCAATTCCTCTTCTTCATCACTATCGAACGTCTGAACTTCCTTCTCAGACTCCTCGTCACTCTCCACTTCATACTGGTAGCCATCACGTCCAGCATCCGCCTGATCCTTTTGCAAGCGATCGCGAAGGTTAGGCGTCTTGTTTCCATTCATGACTTGTTGCACAGATTCATCGATACCTAGCAGTTTCATCTGCTCCGCTGACAACTCGACAATGGTAGGTGCATATTCGCCAGCCTCGTCATCTTCGTCGTATGTTGTGTTGTCCATTTCGACTTCTTCGCCGTCTTCGAGATGCAGCATGCCTGTGCGTGCGAATGAGCCTTGTTGTATTTGCCAACCTAGTGTTTCTTGTGTATAGGCGAGGAGGTCGTCGAGTTCGTCTACCACGTCTGCGTGGGCGTCTCCAGGAAGCCTGTCTAGTGATTTCTTGAACCGCAGAAGTAATGATTTTAAGAATGTTGCGCCATCGTCGCTGAGGTCGAAGAGGCCGGTCTCGACATCCTGGCCGTGTTGAAGCTGGAGTTTGATTGCTGCAAGTGCGCGTACGAAGAACGATGGTTGTGTGGTGACTGCACTGACACAAGTCAAGATAAGGTCGAGAATCCTCCGCCATTGCTCCAAACAGGAATAATTGTTCAAAGTCAAAACCATGGCGAAACAGAACTGTAGCTCGCCGATTATCTGGTTCATATCGTTGTTGCAGAAGCGTGTTGTCAAATCTGCAAGTGCCCATGAACGGTCTTGTGCGGCTTCAGTACGTTCACGTCCAGTTGCTCCTTCGCGCCATGTTTGTTTCAGGTCCACAGGCAGAACACGAAGCTCACGCTCGTTGCCAGTAAGATCGGAAGCGGAGAGTCCTGGAATATCGTCAAAGTCTTGTTTAGCGCTGCTGGATGAGGTGAGCGTCCAATTTTCGGCGTCTGCGTCTAATATACGCGCCAGGAGTGATTCTGAAATGCAGTCTGTAAGTTGTACCCAACGATTCGTTTCTTCCGTGGCTACCGAGTCCTGTGAAGCGCTCTGTCGATATGGCGTCAAGTTATCTCTCCAGATCCTTCCGAGATTTGCTCGCTGCTGCAAGAGCGTAGTCACATCCGTTTCTGGCAATAGCTCCTCGCTGCTTGTGTCCCATTTACGGATGAAGAAATCGGGAGGGCCTGACGATGGTGTATTAACCTTGATCCACACTCCGTGACGGACAGAAAGTGTACTAGTTGAGCCGACAAAGACGAAATGCAATCCAGCGGGTATGTTCTTGATGCCTTGAAATTTTGGCGTAGTCGTGAACGAGAGTAGGTCCATGCCACCCAGTGCCGAGGGAGGCAGGTTTAGTAGAAGGATTGCCGGCGTGATCGCGTCCATATCGAATGCTATGTCCAGAATCTTGTTGACAGTGTGATTATGGTTAACCAACTTGTGTAATTCCCCTCTCCGAGGCGATCAATGCCTGGTAGTGAAAACACTAATCGAGAAATTGTGGAGGTAGAGATGTCCAGGATTTTTTGATAACAAGCGAGATCAACTCCGAACCTGCGACTGTTTGATGCAGGTAATTTTCGCCAGAAACACTCACACTGCGATATGTGAGATCTACATAAAAGTCCTGATTGTCATGAGATTGGAAAGATGGATGAATGCAGGCGATCGAGGCAAGTATTGCCCCGAGTCATGTCGGTCCTTGCTGACTCAAGCACCCGAGCGAGGCAAGTCTTGGCATCTACTATCATACTCGGAGTACGTGCATTCTTGCTTTACCATTTTGTTCAACATCAATGCAAAGGATCGCACGAGAATGACAAGTATTTATTTGCGTGCGATTTGTCGTAAGGCAAGTTCGTCTCTTGGATCTCAAAGATCATTTGCATTTCTTTCAACAGCACTTGCCCCAAGGGCGCATCAATTTCATCAACTTGACACTGTCCGCCATGCCAGTTTTCGCTATGTAGTCCCTAAGAGAAAGCCTTCTGAGGTCGCCGCTACCGACAAAAGCACCCTTCGAACGACTCCCAAAGATCAATCTTTTGAGCAACATGATCCAGTGTCCAAAGGCAACTCTTCTGAGAAGCGGGAGTCGGCAGCACAATGGCATCACAGTCTCTCAAGACGCATTGAAGTCGACAAATGGCGATCAAATCTCGTTCTACCGTCAGATGCCTATTGGAAGAAATGGAAATCCGCCTTGAAAACCTTTGATGCTGGCGGGCTTGAAACGGCTCTCACCTTTGTAGAGCGCTGGAAACTGGCGAGCCCCAAGATAACCTTTACTTCGAGGAAGCATGATTTCCCGACTGTTGGTCGCAAACGCTTATTTGAGTGTATTTCCCAAGTCCCGCTAGCTCTATTGGGGGTTCGCAAAGTAGTATCCTATGGGTATAGCAAAGTACGTCTGAGACTGCGGGCCAATCAATTCTATCAAGACTGACCACATCTTTGCAGCAAGAGGCATTTGACAATCAAGCCATCGCACGACTCTCAATGCTCTACCAAACTGGCGAGCTTGACACAATCTACAAGGGCACCATCACATCAAGGAGGCTCATGGGAGTTCGTTATCTGCCTCATCACAAAACTCGTACAAGCACTAAATCGTCATACAGATATATGAGCAGGCTGCAAAGTACGGTCTGTTCGTAAAATTCGCAATGAGTATGACCAACGACCAACCTGACGCACACTATAAAATCACCTTGGCTGTCCCCAAATGGGATGTCGAGGCTGTTGCAACTGCTCCTACATACATTGAAGCTTTGCATGCTGCTATAAGGGTTTACAAAAACCTTGTCAAAAAAGACGATGTCAAGATTTCAATAAGACCGCAAGCCACCCCAGCCAGGCTGGAAATCCTCAGCTTCAAAACTGCGAACCGAGCTTTGAGATTCCTCACGGGGAAGCTACAGACTGAAGAACTCAAAATTTGGACCACCAAACTCGACGCACCGGGACCACAATGGATGTACAGGGTTGCAGTCGGGAAATGCTATAACCCTCCGATTCCGATGTTACGTAGTCTCGACGCGCACTTCGTTGGGACTATTACGGCAGTGGTGCGGATCTTGCAGCACTTTGGATTTTATCTGATAGACGGCTTCAAGGAGCACCTTGAAGCAGCCAAGGACGACACGGCCAAATCAAGGTCCTCAAATGAAGAGCATGAGGTCGAGGTTGCTGGCCAATCTCACGTGGACTCGCTCGAGCAAGAAGGTGTTGATCAAGTTGTTGAAGGGCATGCCACACCTGAAAGTCAAGAGATGGACGGAGAGCTGACCCAAAAAGTAGCGAAGAATGATGGCACAAGGGCAGGACTGGCCGAGATGTCCACCTGAGAACCAGGTCTCGGGAACAGGGTCACCTAAACAGCATTGATCTGATACTACTCTGTAGAGCTGAAGTGATGCAACCCATATGTTCCGACTTGACGCCAGCGTGGACTGTCAGGTGGGCCGCTCTGTCTAATATGCAGTTACTTGCTAGCTTGTATTGTCGTTGTGATTTGTCTGTTCTTGAGCTTGATACGCTGCTCTTCAAGATGGATAGGAGCTAGATTAAATTCGTAATTCGATTCATGCGGCGTCACAAAGTGGCACGAGAGAAGGTGATGTTTGATTGATCCGAAGTGAATTTTGTTATACATTCAAGGTATCTAAGGGTATAGAGATCATTTACTCCGATGGAGCATAACGATCAAGTCATAAACATTCCTCCGCCATGGTTACAAGCGGGATCGAAATTCGTGAAAGCGAGAAAGGCGACGCGTTTAGGTAGACTTGGAGGTCTTGTCCTTGGCAGCCTGGTCAAGAGGACCGGTGGGGTTGCTCTCGAGGCCGGAAAGCTGGTCCTCAGAAGCCTTCTTGGAACCCTGAGAGGGCTCGGCACCCTGCTGGTTGGGGTTGCCAGAGGTGGGCTCGGCTTGCTGCTTGCCGCTCTGGTTCTCGGGGTCGGGGGACTGACGGCCGGCGTTGGGTGCAGACATTGCTGTTGGGTTCTCTGTTAGACACGTCGTGTGATGGGATGCGTTGAGGAAGGTGGGGTTGGCGTACTGAATGTGTTTTGGGGTGCTGAGAGAGCTGTCAGTGTCTTGCTTGATGGTGCAATGATGTGAGAAGCTTACTTTTGGGGTGAGGAGAATTGAGAAAGTGGATTTGTTCAAGAGAGATGTTTGTTGACAGAAAGGAAAAAGAGCAGAGGTCGTGGTAGATGTAGCTCTTGTCCCAGCCCGCCGATGATGTTGTTAGTGTGGGGCATCTTTGTGACGTCACAAGCTCGTCCTTTCCTTCAGCCTGATTTCCCATTGTCGGCCTTCGCTCTTTGCTCAGTTGTCGGCTTGACAATCTTTCTTTGCAAATTGCCGGGCGGCTTGCTCTACCGGTCTTGCGTGCTCTGGTATCGTGTTCCGTGTATACAAATCGTGTGGTTTGCTATCACAGGCACCCAAAGTCTTCGATTCATCTTCCGATCGTTCGAGCAACCCCACGATTATGGCGACATCACGCCGCAGTCTTTCCGAATTGTTGTTACGGCCATGTTCCTCAGCTTTCTCAAGCTCGCTCTTGCGCAGTATGACATGAAAGTCTTTAGGGATAGAAGTGCACAATCAATTGATCCATGATGAAATGAAGTCTCGAGTTCGTCGTCGCGTTCGTGACGGCAGTTCAAAGCCCGAGCAGATAGGAAAGTCACGATCCAAGCTATGGCTAGAATTGCGCTGTCCTGCAAACCCTATAATTGACATGCAGTGTATCTAATCTAACGTGATTCGCTCTGGGTGTGTCAGCAGCTCTGGATTTGCGGGACTGGCTATATCCTCAACAGCATCAATCTTGTCTATATAGCGGACACACAGTCTAGATGTTGAGCCGCAGCAGAAGTGACTAGAACGGCAGGCTCGAGGCGGACGCAATCTTTCCGACAGACATCGTGATACCAATTGCAAATTCTCACTGCGTGGATGCGAACTCAGCCAAGGAAGCTGCGCTGACCTACTCCGATGGACTCTCCTGAACTTTTCTCGTTTGGAGAAACTTGATCTGCACCACGTCTACGGAATTAAACAGAAGCCCTCAGATCCTTGGAGAGATCTTGAGCCTGTTGTGGTGAATTCGGTCACAAAAACTGGAAGAGAGAGCATCGAGCGGTATGTTGTAGCTCTTGAAGGAGTACATCAGATCTTGATAAAATATGTAAGCCCGAACGACCCTCAGCCGGCCGGTCTCGGGTACAGTCTCCTTATCTAGAGAGTCAGGTCATACGCTCTCATGTACTAGAGAACCGCGCGGTGAACGTCCCTTTCGTTGATAGTATCTGGAGATGTGCCCTAGGATAACGCAAACAGCTGCTTGGGTTCTGAACTCAACAGGCATGGGGTCTCAGGGGAGGTCGAGACATTTTAAGAGCGCTCTCAGCCAAGGACACTCAATAATACCGAACTGATTGAATACACAGTATTTTGTATTGATTCTACGACGACGTGAGGAGCGACTTGGAGGGGGCTCGGACAACATACACCTTTCACAAGAACAGCTTTCACAAGGATTCACACTATTGTCCACGAGACGGAGCCTCACTCACTCGGAATCTTCTTGACCATTTTCGGCAGACACAGGTAACTCTTTCAGTGAAAAGCGAGCCAACATGACTTGCGAACTGAAGCAAGCGCGACACTTGGGTAAACAAGCCAAAGCACTTTACAGATCGACTTGATCAAAAATGTATTCGCAGATTGCAACGAGACCAAGAAGACCGACCTTCCCTCGATCTTCGCATCATCTACAGACAAAGCCCAAATCCTACTATCTTCAAAACCAAGCACCACATCATCTACAGAGCAGCGAAATGACCACTTCAAGATCTCTGCTCACATTGCCCAACGAGATTCTCGCTTTGATGACCGAAAGTAACGACCTCACTGTCAAGGATCTTACGAATCTACGCCTTGCAAGCACACTAAACACATTAAACCTTTCAATAATCCGAACTCTTCGACTTGTGACTTGTAATACACCATGAAGCGACCAAAAAAGCATCTCCGCCCAAGCAACGCAACAACAATCAGCCATGAACAGTCGAATCTCACCTCGAGAAAAGCCCATATGCTCTCAAGACATACAGCAGTCCTCTTATACTCAAGCTTGAAGGACAAAAGAAGATAGCCGATAGTCTGTCTGAAATGGTGAAAGCACGGGAGGGACATCAGGCTCAATGAGCTCCTCATCAACAATACAAGAATGTGGTAAGCGCTACGTCAGCTTTTCAGGCTCCTAGTAATGTTATTTCATAGTGTCTCTTTCTTGGTTCTCTTCGCTGACTCAATCTAGGCTATCCATTGTTCATGGCTCGAATGACATTGATCTTCACAAGACCAGAGTCTCCAAGACTTGAGATTTCTGTCTGTGAGCAATAGGATCCTATGGCAGCTCACTAAAGTTGGAGTTACCAGACTGGGCCTCCACCCTCGATTGACAACACTTTCGCTTCCCTTTTCATCAAGCTTCCTGCCATATCTCCGCCCTTCTTCACATCGACGTCTCTATACCCATACTTGCGATACAAAAGATTGCCCGTCGGAGATGCTTCGACCCAAGACGGCAGAAACAACTGATCCGCCAGGTCGCATCCCCATTGCAGCATCATGGATCCGACACCCCTCCGCTGATAATCTGGATCGGTGAAGCAGATGTGCAATTCTACATATGTCAGATCAGCGATCAACCAAGAAGAAGTGACAGGAAGGAGGAAGATACATCATCAAGCATGGGAACTCCCAAACAGATAATTTGAAAAAGCAAAAACGAAACTTACGACAATAAGGCTCTGTGAACAAGCTCTTCCTCTTCTCCATGATATCAGCCATGACCTCCTTGACTTTTTTCAGCTTCTCATGATTCCCTTCCAACCATCCCCATCCCATATCCTCCTCTTGATGTTCCGGTACACTACTCATGTGCACTCTCCAGTTACTTGCACCCACTATCTCTCCTGTAGCCTTGTCTTCCATCTTTATCCATACATCACTAGGATTGGAAAGGAGAATTTGTTGATAGTGGGAAGAGAGATCTGCTTGGCCTGCGGGAGTGTCGGGACCCATGAAGAGATCGCGAATGAAAGGGTCTGTAAAGGTCTTGAATTCGCAGGCGACGATGCGATCGAGATCAGAGGGTGTCGCGCGTGAGAGGATGAAGGTACCACTAGACGGATTCGTTGTCGCCATGTTTTGTTTCACGCTGGATTCCTTTGTGACTTCTTGCAGTAAACTTGGGCTACAGAGAGGAAGATAATAATCTGATAAATCCAGAAACTTTGTTGTCCGGCGAGGAGAGAGCAAGTAGGTGGGGCAAGTCGCTGCTATATATGCCGTCGTTACCAGGTTTCATGCAAGTATCCACACGTTGTTACGAAGGATGTGGCACAGCATAATCCAATCTCCTTCTGATCATGTGAAGTTTTGCAACAAGTAATAAAGTGGAAGTCGCATCATCAGACTCGAGTGTCATCACAAAGATCGACAGACCGATTTCTATCTTCGGTAATGATACTAATCAGGAAGGAGATAAGCATGCCACTTTAGGCACGGTCGGCAGTCACAGCAAAATAAGGCATCTTAGCTGAATGTGAACACATTGACCTCGATGGAAATTCATGTTCATTCTGTCAGATAACTAATTTTTACAGCAGAAACAACCATCACCACACAAGTCTTCATCCATATCCACAAACCCACAAAACAGAACTCCATCTCGAATTGACACCAGCTAGCCACGACGAACATCAACAACAGGACCTTTGTACACATGTCTTCCCTTGACAATGTAATACACAATCGAGATGATGGCCACTCCACCAAACATGACACAACCATAGTTCATCGTCTGAACTGTGACATGAGCGAACATCGGGAAGAAGCTGATAATAGCTTGCTGTATCATGTACAGGACAGCAAAAGCGTTGATGAAGATGCCCGGAACACCAAGATTAAATCGTCCTTGGGGTAAAGGTCGTTTGCAGATCTTCCGCCAGAGTACACATGCGATACTGATGGAGTAGGAGAAGCCTCCAGAGCCGGCGAGCAGCCCGACGATAGAGTTGAAAGCTGTTGTTGAGCCGAGGTTGATAAGTGCGAGGACTACAGTGATCGATAGCGAGAACATAATCGCGTTGAGAGGTATGGGCGTGCCGATGGTCACAATCTTTTCTTGTCAGCGCGTCGCCTTGTGGCCGTCCTTGATAGAGTCACTCACCTGTCTGAACCATCCCGAGAAGGGCATTCCTTTATCACGAGCAAAGGAGAAAATCTGACGTGATCCAGCAGCGACCACACTCAATGCCGCGAAAAAGTTAAGAAGGACAAATAGTGTTGTCATGAGCGTCGCACCAACATCAGAGCCGATTGCTTGCTGGAAGATGGAGATGTATGGATACACTGCCATGTTGTTTGCGACCATCGAGTCATAGTCAGTGATGCAGAGGACAAAGGTGATGATTGAGACAAGACCCATTGCGCCGTTCAGCAGGACGGTCGCAAGCATGACACGAGGGACCACATAACTCGCATTGGCAACTTCCTCGGCAAGATGAGCTGGGGCATCAGAACCTTGACTATGTCAGTCGTACAAATGTGGAAAGAGTGATTGATACCAACCTCCAAGAGAACCCACAGCGGTAAGCTGACCAATGACCACTGCGGCTCCGATACTGCTCCAGCCGCCAGTGTTAGAAAACGAGGTAAATGCTTCTTTGGCCGAGACCTTAGGAGCGATGACCCAAAGCGGGATCAAAACAGCAAAGAAGCCAAAAATGTGCAAGAACAAGATCGTGGCTTCGAGCAGAGGTAGGCGTTTTGCTCCCAGAGTATTGACCATCACGGCCAATATTGCCATCAGAATTGTCATGAGAGTGCCATGCCACAAAGCGGGCGTATACGTAGGGTGCATGGCGGATGCGAGTTCGAGTATGACATTACCAGCAGCAAAAGATGTAAGCGCGATTGATGCTTGCCAGCCAAGTGCAGACAACCAGCCGACAAAGTAGCTGAGAGACTTCTGGAATCTTGCAGGAGCGAACTCACTCGTCCCTGGAAAACACAAAAGGTTAGCGTGACTTTAGGAAAAAGACATGTTCGAATCTTTCTCACAGTGGTATTGACCGCCTGAGGTAGGGGCCATGCTAGCCATCTCAGCGAGCGACAAAGTGACAGAGATGGTGCAAATCCAGGTCGCGATGTAGGACCAGATAGAGCCAGCAAGACCACCGTTGATCAAGCTGAAACTTGCGGATCCTATCAATGCTTGCCATGTTCCCATGCTTGAGCATTATTAGCTACATCTTATTATGGAGTGGGCGGATGTAAGCATACAGAACACTAGATAGCCCCAGCATCGAGAAAGCATGGAAGTTTCTCCTGAACTCCTGCTTCTTTCCCAGACGCATCATATCGGCGGCATCTCGAGCAGTCCCAGACTTGATGCCTTGGTCTGAGTGCATGTCAAATCCTTTCTCACTGATAGGTGTTTGAAGTTCGTAGGCTTCATTCTTGTCGTCAAGCATATTTGGCGGCTTTAGGTGATAGAGCAGTAAAAGATTCCAGATGGCGGAAACATGCCCCATCATATACATGGGCCTGATAGTCCCGGTACTGTATTGACGGGGTGTCGGTGTCTAGCTTACTTGATGTCCTGCACGATGGTCTTGATCAGTCAAATTCCCGGTCCTCCCGAACGGTTGAGCGGCACTTGCAGTTTTCTGCACATGGCCGCGCTGTTTGGGCAGTATGGGTTCATGCACAATGTCGCTTCTGCTGTAGCTCGTGAAGGATGTTGTACGAAGAGCACATCTCATGGCGTGAGCATCTGTCTGTCCTCGTATCAACATGCAATGCTTACAAGTGTGCATAGATATGTGTGATACGAGATTAGCGCGTCATCATCTGCGGACGGGCGCATTGGAAGAGAACTGATCACAGGAGACCCAGGGTGGTAGCGAGGGTGGGACAATTGCTGTGCTTGCGTTGCGCAACCCGGGATCTGCGCTCCGCTACATCTTTTCAACAAGCAAGAAGCGAGATTTATGCACTACAAATCAAAGCAGGCGTTCTTGCCTTTGTAATCTGATCCGTTGCCGCTAGACGTGATGCGCACTACGAAATCTCACACGATTTCCACCCGAACTGTAAACCTTTGTGCGACTAGAAGGAGAGATGAGCACATCCTGGGCATGTGTGTGACAAGCTTCATGCCAGACGGTTGGAGCTTCTTCCATCTGGGTGGACCAAAGAATTACCAATTTCAACAAGGCTGAAAACACATATTCCACGTGCGGTGTTGCACGACTTTACTGTCGCCACTCTCTGAGAGGAACGCGGTATGTCGCACAGAAGCCAAAAGATCCACGGAAACCTGTATTTTCTCAAAAAGGTCTCCCAGCGCTTGCAGTCTCGAGCTTGTCAAGGCTCATCAAAACCAGGTAAGCAGCACTTCTAGAAATGCCACCACATCATTCTTGACAGCTGCAACAAGGCGAACTGCACTTGCCATCTGAAGCACAACATCGGCTTCAAGTTGCGGACACCCGTCGAGGCGCGCTCTCAGAAGATCGGGAATAGACCTTGGTTACAACAAAGGATTTTGTGTCCTCAAGTCGTACCTCCAAAAGACGCGGCGGACAATGTCCTTCATCAGTACAAATCGCACAAGCCAGCCATGTACTGCTTTGAACGAAATGACCTGAATTGAACAACCTTGGCCTCGGTATCTGCTGCCCCATGTGAAGGACAACTCGAGATGGTGCTCGGTGTTACGCTTACTTTGTGTTCGGGCTTTTTGTCCTTAAACTATGTCGGCGTATGCATCTGGCCTTCGCGGTTTCGCTCAGGTAATTGTCCTCGCCAGAGTTTACCATCAGATGGAGGCAGGAAATCCGACATCGAGGCCTCTTATCACGGCCACAAATCATTCAGCATACATCTTTATCGCAACGGCTCTGTGCCTTGTCTGTATGCTACTGTTCCTGAGCGCTCGGATTGTTGTTCGATATCCATGGAAGCGATCTCTCGGGCCTGATGATTGGACTACACTTTCAGCTTCGGTTGGTACAGAAGCCCGAGATCGAAGTGATCAAACTGACTTTTCAGGTGTGCGCGTTGTGCCAGAGTGTTGCCTTACTTTCAAGTACAAAAGCGGGGCTTGGAAAAGCCGAGTTGGAGCTTTCTCGTTATGAACTGAGAACAGCTCTCAAAGTATGGCCCCTGTCTTGTGTTCGTCAACAATACATACTGACCTCGAGCAGCTTCTCTATGTCAGCGATCTTCTGTACATTCCGACTATATTCATTGCACAGCTCGCAGTCAGTCTCTTTTTTCTACGGTTGTCTGGCCCTGAGCGGAGCTTCTTCCATCGGCTTGCTCGCTTCATAGCAGGAGCATCGATCGTTTTTGCAATTATATGTTTTCTCATGATTGCCATCCGGACAGAGAATGGTATACATGTGTGGGAAATTGTGGTGGTCGGCCATAAGTCGATGGTGAGCATTGCAAAGTATTCCGCGAAAATTGACAATTTGCTGACAGTGCCGCAGCTTGATCGATGGATCGCGACAGGTGTCTTGAGTATTTTGATCGAGGTTCTCCTGATCATCTGTCCAGCATGGCTTCTGTGGACCCTGCACATGCCTCTGGAGAAGAAACTAGGCTGTGCCATCTACTTTAGCCTCCGCTTTCCGTGAGTAGCTGGGCCGTCCAATTCCAGATGAGCGCTGACACGTCAGAACGGTAATGGTGACCATATTCCGCTTATTGGCGCTGGCCAACGCAAATCGAGGAACCGACCGCACCTTGGACATGACGATTCCAACGGTCCTGACACAAGTCGAGATGCACTTTACCGTACTCGCTGCTACCATCCCGATCCTTCGAAACCCTCTTACCAAGCTCAACTCCGGATATCTCAACACGACGTTAGAGCAGATGGATCCAGTGGCAAGTGCGGCATATGCATCGTCTAAATCAGGCAGCAGTAGCAAAGGACCATCGTTTGCTCTGTCGCACGTGACAGGTAGCGGGCGGCGTATTGATCCAGTGGTCGAGCAGAGAGAAGGAGAGGGTATCGAGACCATCGCCGAAAGAGGATCTGAGGCAATCGAGGAAGGTCAAAGTGTTCTGTCTGAGGGCTCTGACCAGATCATGATCAAACGAACGGTCATGATAGACTACGCATGATGACGAAGGCATTCATCTATTGTTAGAAATTCGAGTATGCGAAGCGACTTCTGTTTGCTAGACATTCTCATGTACGCCACGTGTATATATCTGCGTGTGCAGACGACGATTCCATCGGAGGAAGCAAAGCCGAAGTTATGTTTATGTGTCGTTGTGAGAAGAGATGGTGGTTGTTGCGCGTGAGATGGGAGAAATCGGAAGGAGTTAACAAGGCACGGAGATAAAGCCGACGCAATCCGTGCGTGCTATGCAGACCTACGTAATTGGCTTTTCTACTCCTGAAAATGCTACAACCATTCAAAACAGCATGAACTGGCAGTGAAGGTGCTCAGAAAGATGCGGCGTACTCAAGATGCTTGTGCTCACTCCAAAGATCTAAGATGAATAATTAAGTCGAAGAGATTGGTCAAAAGGATGGAGGCGTGGCTCGAGTCACTAGTCGACTACCCCACTCGAGGTGCCGGGGACATGGAGGCAGCGAAATCGGAGGCAAACGATCCAGACGCTTGGCATGCAGGTCGCACTCCCGTAAAACTAAAGCAACAGCAAGAGGCCGCTGGCGAATATTTTTGAGTCATCCGCGTCCAGCCTCATTACAAGAACCAGAGGCGTCAACCCAGTCTTGTTTCCTCACACGCACATATACGCTGATTGAGGCACATTGACCAAGATGCTCTCGTCACAAGCCCCGAATCGCGCTCTCCGCTTGTCGCTCCGTGCTCGCCACTTTTCCACATCGCGCCCTGTCGCTGCCGTCTCGCCATACAGATCATCAAATCCTGCCACCAAGTCGCAAAAGAAGGTCGAGAAGAGAGAACAGAGCACAGCTGCCGCTCAAGCAGCGCAATCTTCACCAGCACGCTCCGTTCCTAGCCCTGCCTTCAACCGCTCTGTCAAGGAAGATGTCCAGCCTCTCCAGGCTTTCAGACAGCCCGAGATGGACCACTCGTTCGTCGGCATGAACGGTGGTCAAATCTTCCACGAGATGATGTTGAGACATGGCGTCAAGCACGTCTGTGAGTAACCTATTCAGAGTTCAAACATGCCCTGGACTTGCAACTAACACGCGACTACTACAGTCGGTTACCCTGGAGGCGCCATCTTGCCCGTCTTCGATGCCATCTACAACTCAGAAGCCTTTGATTTCATTCTACCCCGTCACGAACAAGGAGCTGGTCACATGGCCGAAGGTTACGCTCGTGCCTGTGGTAAGCCTGGTGTTGTCCTCGTTACATCTGGTCCTGGAGCTACCAATGTCATTACCCCTATGCAGGATGCTTTGATGGATGGTACTCCCATGGTTGTCTTCTGCGGTCAGGTGCCCACCACCGCAATTGGCTCGGACGCTTTCCAAGAGGCTGATGTCATTGGTATCTCAAGAGCTTGCACCAAGTGGAACGTCATGGTTAAGAACATTGCCGAACTGCCGCGCAGAATCAACGAGGCCTTCGAGATTGCTACCTCTGGCAGACCTGGCCCCGTCTTGGTCGACTTGCCCAAGGATGTCACTGGCGCCATGCTTAACCGCCCTATCCCCATGAGCAGCACTCTCCCTACTCACCCCAGTGCCGCCTCTCTTGCCGCAAAGGACTTGAGCAAGAAGCAGCTTGACTCGGCCATTGCTCGTACTGCCGATCTCATCAACATGGCCAAGAAGCCCGTCATCTACTGCGGTGCTGGTATCCTCGGCCACCCCGACGGTCCCAAGCTTTTGAAGGAGCTCTCCGAGAAGGCCCAGATCCCCGTCACCACCACTCTTCAGGGTCTTGGTGCTTACGACGAGCTTGATCCTAAGGCTCTTCACATGCTCGGTATGCACGGTTCCGCCTTTGCTAACATGTCCATGCAAGAGGCAGATCTCATCCTTGCTCTCGGTGCTCGTTTCGATGACCGTATCACTGGTCACGTTCCTCGCTTCGCTCCACAGGCTCGCGCTGCCGCTGCCGAAGGTCGCGGTGGTATTGTCCACTTCGATATCATGCCCAAGAACATCAACAAGGTTGTTCAGGCCACCGAGGCTGTTGAAGGCGACGTCACTGAGAACCTTCGCAACCTCCTTCCTCAAGTCAACAACGTTGCCGAGAGTGAGCGCAAGGAGTGGTTCGGCCAGATCGCTGACTGGAAGAAGCGTTTCCCATGGGCTTACGAGAAGGAGAGTGGCCCTGACTCGCTCATCAAGCCTCAGACCGTCATTAGCATGCTTTCTGACTTGACTGCCCACATCAAGGACAAGACCGTCATCACCACTGGTGTTGGCCAACATCAAATGTGGACTGCTCAGCACTTCCGCTGGCGCCACCCTCGCACCATGATCACTTCTGGTGGTCTTGGTACGATGGGTTACGGTCTCCCTGCCGCCATTGGTGCCAAGGTTGCTTGCCCCGAGAAGCTTGTCATCGACATTGACGGTGACAGTTCCTTCTCTATGACCTTGACCGAGCTTTCTACTGCTGCCGAGTTCAACATTGGTGCCAAGGTCCTTGTTTTGAACAACGAGGAGCAGGGTATGGTCACACAATGGCAGTCTCTCTTCTACAACGACCGTTTCGCCCACACTCACCAGCGTAATGCCGACTTTGTCAAGCTTGGTGATGCCATGGGTGTTCCTGCTCGCCGCTGCACCAAGATCGATGACCTCAAGGACAGCCTTCAGTGGCTCATCGAGGGCTCTGGCGAGGGTCCCGCCCTTCTCGAGGTTGTTACCGACCAGAAGATTCCCGTCTTGCCCATGGTTCCCGGTGGCTCTGCCCTCCACGAGTTCCTCGTCTATGACGAAGCTAAGGAGAAGGAGCGTCGTCAACAAACAAGAGAGCGCAGTGGAAGATAAACTCGCCAACCGATGCGATGAATTGTTCTTACCTTTCTCTTTTTGTGTAAATTCTTCCGGCTCCTAGGCCTTTTCGTCATGACTTTTTGTGGTGTTTTTCGAGCATATCTGGCAGCGGAAAAATGTGGTTTTCTTCGCGGGCGTTCTATATCTATGGTCATCCTACGTTTTGCTTTTTTTACTCGAGCAGCAGGATCAGAATGCAAGAGCTGGATATCCGGGCTTTTTGGTGAACAAAAGTGTTATCTCTCCATCATTTATTCGAAGTTATCTTCCGCACGAGCGTTGGGCGAGAAGAGAGAATGCAAATGAAAACGTCTTTCAACCCAGGATATATGCCGTATTGTCTACCTCCTATTTGACTTGTTAGGTCGTTGGTTCAGTTTATGTGAAGTCTATATGCCTGAGGCAGAAGTCGCACATGTATGCAACCAGCTTTTCCAGGTTGGCAACGTCGGCTTGGGGTTTGTCCGCGCTCAACTTATTACCACACTTGCTGACGGCAAGAACGACTTGGGATCGAGTCTTTTTAAACTAAAATTGGGCAGTCGTCAGTGTGACTCAGACAACATGATACCTGAGGTATGTCCAGCTAAGGGCGACTGCATACATTGGCGGGGCAACCAGGTAGGCACCACTCGCTCCTGTCTTGGAAGTAGGCACCAGCATAAACGACAACACTTCGTACAAGAAAGCCTCAGGGTATGCTCGATACTTTTGATACCAGATAAACATACACCTCGATCATGGATCAATTCTACCTGAAAAATGCAGCGCTCTATCAGACCTATGTAGACAAATTGGATCCGACCAAGCCTCCATCACATTTCATGAACCTACCTCCTCAACCAACAAGAGAGACTGCAGACAACAGCAACCCAAACATGACCATAAGCGTTCGGATACGTCCAATGCTGGAAGACGACATTACTTCTGGTTTCCCTTGCGCTGTCTACCCGCGTCCCCATGATCCGACTGCGAAGCAACAAACGATAGATCTTCATGATCTGTACAACCATCCTCGGAGACCTCGTCCCATTCTCAAATCTTCAACGCATAAACTGCAGAACGTGTTTGATGCTAGTGCAAGTACAGCGCAGGTTTACGATGAGGTTGTGCGTGATCTGGTCATGTCTGCAGCAGATGGCAAGCTTGGCACTTTATTTGCATACGGACAGACGAGCTCTGGCAAGACTTTTACTGTCACGGAGTTACAGAAGCTTGCTGTTGCGGAGTTGCTGGACCTTCATACTGAACTGCATGTCACTGTCGTCGAACTCGCAGGCAACGTGGCCTTCGATCTTCTCAACCAGCGCGAGCGAATCGCTGTTCGAGAAGACGCTTCCGGCACTACACAACTCGTTGGAGCCATTGAGCATCAAGTCACCGACAAGGAGCAAGGCATTGAGCTTTTAGGAAAAGCAATGTCTTTCCGACGCGCTGCTCCCACTCTCAAGAACCCCGCCTCCTCACGCTCCCACTGTATCTGTCGCATCCGAGCCGCGCAGCCAGATTCCTCGACCCAAGGCTTCCTCTACATGGTCGATCTCGCCGGCTCCGAGATCGCACGCGACGTGACAGAACATGGACCCGACCTGATGCGCGAAACACGCGAGAACAACGTCAGCCTGTCGGTCCTCAAGGACTGTATCAGGCAGAGAGCATTGGCGGCGACGAGCAAGAAGAAAGTGCATGTGCCGATACGAGGGAGCACGTTGACAAAGATCTTGAAGCATGTGTTTGATCCTGAAGGAGGACAAGAGTGCAAGACAGTGGTGATTGCTTGCTTGAATCCAAGTCTTGCGGATGTTGCGTCGTCGAAGAATACACTGAGGTATGCTGAGTTGCTGGGTAAGATCGATTGAGCGGTCGGTGCGGTGGGCGTAGTAAGGCCTTCAAGAAATCAAGTGGCGTATTAAAAGTCCCGACTTCTCATGTCTAGAGGTTTCGTCTCCAAAGTTGTTCATCGTCTCGTTTTTTGGCTTCAGCCAGCAATCTGACTTGAGAGAGATCTGGCCACGGTTGAGGCATCCTCGGGACATCCATGTTGTTGTGACGTATCCTTGTATAGCCGCGAGCAAATTGTGAGCATCATCTCGATGATATTTGATCCAATCCGCGGTCCCAAGAACATCGCCGGCATAGTTCCAACCATCTTCGCGCAATTCGAGATCATCCTCACTGAAGTCTTCACTGATGGACTCGTGGAACCTCATTCTGAACAAAACGCCTTGACGAATCGTTTCTTCCATGTCGGTCTGCCAATTGAGAAAGTAGTGCGAGCCGCATGCTTCTGCTAATCTTTCTTGTGAAGTTTGTGACACTTCCTCATACAAGGCGTCACGCAGTTCAGGAAACGCAAAGGCCAGGACACATTGTCGGACGAGATGATACGACTCAGGCGATGGCGCACACAGCTCAGCGGGTATTGACTTATTACTTCTTTCCGCAGAAATCTTGCGGCGCGCAACGGCAGCTGTAAGGGCACTGGCACAAAGGTCACAATTCTGTTCAAATTCGGTAACCAAAGATTGACTGCCAGTTGCCCGTCACTGCTTATCGAGGCGCGTAGTCGCGTCTCCGTGATTGGATAGGATATTGCTTATTGACTGCCGATAATCGTACTGCAGTCTGGTTAGTTGGACAGGCTTTGAAGATATCGATGAGGATGTCATCGGGGAGAGAGTGAAGCTTCGACATATTCGCAATTGTCGCAAGGTGGGACAAGGCCTTTCCAGACTTTATGGGAGGTGACTTGTGGTTTGGCCTTCGACGTGAGATAGAGAGAGTGTTAGAGAAACTAATGCAGTAGACAGCAACCTCAGCTCAAGTTTCGATTCGAGTCACTAGTCATGACCCGTCTGGCGCTTCGACCACGCAGTGTTTCAGAATGAATGGTGAAGGCTAATTAGTGATACCTGACCAAACTCGTATCGCTCCTGGGCTTTTCCAGATGCGACGCCTGGTCTTGTTCATTCCATCGAGGCTTGGAAGCAACGTAAACTCTACGTGACCACACACTCCCCCCTCGATTACTTTCAACACTCCGGACACTCTCTCCTTCGTGGACCCTTCAGGTGAATGTGTCTAAGCTTTTACAGCTCGTCATGCGCGTGATCTCCGAAGGGAGGACATATATACGCTGAGTACAATTCAGGATGATCCTGCATTTGTCGAGCTCGTAGCGCTGCCCCTGTTGCCATAACCAAACTCGGATCCGCAGACTCTCGAATACGGTTCGCCAGATCAGGCGAGATACGATGAATGGCGAGTCGGACAGCTTCCAAGGAACCAGGTGGAGGATTCCCGGACGTGACGACGACCTTGACATCAGAGCGAAGTGGTTTGTATTTATGGCCACGGCGATCTGGAAAATCTTCAAGAACAGTATTCTGGTCCAGGAAATGGCTGAAGTGCTTCTGGAGAGCATGTGTCATGCTTTCACCCGTTGTCTATGTGCCACGTTAACACAGTACGTTAAACAATCGAACCAGCAAGCTGAAGATACCTCTGATCGATCCATCCTTGTAAAGCCCGAGAATACAGACTCGGCACCGGGATCTGCAGCATGCTCTTCAAATCCCAAAAGACACACAGTCAGCGAGTCAGCATCAAAATCTAGCCATAGTGCCTCCGCGTCAATATCCTCTGGATTACATCCTTTGGGTAAGTCAACAGCCTCGCAAGTTCCCAGAGCGTAGGCGTAGTGAACAGCTCTCGCCGGCCTGATATAACTTGTAGCTGGCACTTCTACACGTGCTAACAAATTGAGCGTTAAAAGGGCTTCAACTATCGGATCCCGGATTTCCTCAAGCGTAGTGACGATGCTAAATTGCGTTTGCTGTTGTTGCAGCTTTTCAGTCATTGCATGCTGAGCGGCAAGTAGAACCTCATGAACTGCGGCAGGATCGATTGTATCCCTAGAAAGTTTGGTTAGAATGAGAGATAATGTAGAGATATGGTGACAATGACTTCTCATGCTCAGAGAGTCTGAGCGTCCGTTCGAACCAGTTGGTGTATGCGACATCTGCTGCAACTCGGGCTATTAGTGACGTAGAGCCATCTGCCAGGCCTTCGACGATGGTAAGATCTCTTTTCCCAAGACTGATCCCCAGAATGGTTTTATCGTAAGAGGCAAACGCAAAGCCTGCGAAAGCGAGCAAAAGAGTACAAAGAAGCATGTCTGCGTGTTACACACATAAGGAGAGACTTTTATTATGGAAAGGCGATAATCTGTGCAGCCTGTTTCAACCGCAAGATGACTATAAGCACGCTGGCCTTCGTCGAATCAGTCACGAAGGATCCATCAATCGCGGAGAGTACAACCCGGATGAATCTTGTTCCAAGCTAAGACTCATGGAGGGCCTGATCAATCAAGATTCTGCATGTTCGTCTCGCCTTTTCAAGCAGAAGGATTAGTACAGATTCACTGCGACTTGCGGTTGAACCCAGAGACATTATCATGCACGAAGGCTTGCTTTCCCGCTCGTGTAGTCTATGATTGGACATAAGGCTACGCGATGATCTGAAACGTGATTGTTTTGGAGGATTCATGCGTTGCAAGCGCGCGCTTTTTTAACACTACGGTGCAGACTGGGCGATCCTGGCTTTTCTCTTTACGGCATCATTAGCTAGCTCGTCGCGGATCAAGGATCGATTGTCATTATTGATAATTTATCTCTCGACTTCCTAAGACATGCCAGCCTTCTCACCGAAGCTTTTCCGACAAGGAAGCATCCTTCGGGTAATAAATGACATGTGTGGCTTTGGTATGCTCCAGCTTGGTTGATATATCTATTCACGTCCGGCACCTTCATGGCTGCTTTTAGCTCCGTATACTCAGTAAGCATATAACATGACGGCACAACACACAAGCTCCAGTTTTCCTGAGTATTTCAGAAAACTTTCGAGTGCATACTCGAGGCAGACTGGAGACTCCACATTCAACCTGATCTACTCGTTCTTGCAGCATCTCCCAGCAGACGTAGCTTTAAACGAGCAGTCAATAATACACGACAATGCTGCAGGACCAGGTACAGCCACTATTGCAGCAATGTCTATCCTCAAGAAAGAGCCAGCCAAAATTGTTGTGACAGACTTTACCCAAGGCATGATCGACAACATTCAATCAAGAATCGACCAAGAGCAATGGCGAAACATCACAGCCTCTGTTATGGATTCTCATGACCTCGCGTTCCCAGATGATACATTTACGCTCACGATCTGCAACGTCAGCACATCGACTTTCAAAGATCCTTTGAAATGCATGCAGGGAATCCTTCGCACTTTACAGCCAGGCGGAGCCTGCATCAATTCGCAGTGGAAACGATTCACAGTGAAAGACATCATCCACAAGGCGCAGATCAGCATTCGGCCAGACTCCAAGCTGTTCAACATGCCGAAGGCGGAGTTCTTGAACGATGGGGTGCTGAGGGACTTGATGCTGGAAGCAGGTTTCGCCAAGGCTGACCAATACGTGGAATCAACCATCATCAAGGACGATGCGATTGAAGGTCTTCGAGAATTTATGTCTGGCAATTTTACGGCTTCTGCGAGGAGTGGCTGGACAGAAGAAGAGGCAGCGAAGTGGCCTGCTGCCATCGACGCCGCGATCGAGGAGGAAAAGGCAAACTATGGCGGCATCAAAATGGAGGCTTGGATGGTTGTAGCAAGAAAGGCAGGCTCTTGAGTCGGAGGGTATTCTAGGTAGTTGAGTCGTGATCGTTATATAGTATGAGCCGCATCTCTGGCCGTCAACGATTTGACAACAACCACAGGCTCGTTCTCAGTTGATCGTAGCCGGACGTGCTTGAATTCGGAGTTCTTTTCAAAATGACAATCGGTACTGTCCGAGGCGGCGGAGAAGGGCTGCGAAACTGAAGTGCAGCAGATTTGCGTGCTCTTGTTTGCGGAGCTGGCCTCAATGGCTATGTCGAAAGGTCTTTGTGCGAAAAACGTACGCTCTCCCACATCACGGTGTGTAACGAGCGATTCCAGGCTGACGAGCGAGCTGCGTATGGAGAAGACGAAACAAAAAAAAGGGCGTTCTCCACCGGCAAAACGTACAGCAGCAGGGATTCCCACGTGGTCACCCACCGTAGTACTAATCTGCCGTTCAACTGCTTATGTAT